>APFE030705051.1:10500-39703 GCA_000404065.3 Pinus taeda | reverse complement strand
CCCACTACCCTCCATGCAACTCCACTACTCGATCATCACACAGTTTCTCCCCTCCACATCTAACGACCCTCATCCATTTCGAACGAGCCCGACGTCCAAACAATACCCACCCAGAAAGAGTTGTTTTTCATCGTGCCCCTGATGTTATGTGTTGCTCAATGTATGGAATCAGGTAGCCTCCCCGCAATACCACTGAACGCCCAAAAGCGGTGTGATGGAAACCACTTACCACCTACCTGCTACATGCCAAAATAGCTATTGTTCACCCCACTACATGACAAGCAACCACTGTTCACCTATACCCACCAAAATTGGCTTTCACGCATAAAGCCAAAAATCCCCAAATCATTTGTTTTTGTCATTTTTCCAACTGTAAGACTTCATGCATGCACCTGCAAACATCGAAGCTATCAACCTATGTCCAATTGCTGCCTAAAGTTGCCAGCACCCAGTTCACCTTCCAACCTACACAGAGTCTTTTCAACTATTCGCAGTTTCCAGCCAACTTGTTAAGGGTTAGTTTTCCTTAATTCCAGGTATTTAAGCCATAATTCACTGGAAAACCTCTCAATTTTAGAACCAGTTGCTGAATTTTATTAGTTAAAGTGAAAAATTAATTAAATAAACTCAAGTGACTTAATCTTACTCTGACTGAACCACCATTGCCCTAAAAAACTGAAAATCACCTCCCCCATTCTCAAATCCACAAGAACTGAGAATGGCTGCCCTAATTTCCATGGATGTGAGACCGATTTCCACCCCTCACCTAGACCTAGACCATCTCCCCTTGGTAGACAAGGATTTCTAGATAAAGAACACCTCTGTCCATGAATCCCCTCTCAAACTATACTGCCAATACAAAGACCAATACCTGAACCATGCTAATAAAATTGGTTTTTTGGAGTCCAATTTGCCCAAGTACCAATTCTCTGAAGTTCACATTTTCCCATAAATTGTCCATTATTGCCATGCAAGCTATATCCCTAGTCAAAGAGAAGTGATGTCCCCTAGCCAAACCATACTTTTCACCGTCATTGTTGAATCTATTAAAGAGATGTTGCAACTTCAACCAAGCAAAAACTTGACTCCTCTCTCCATTGGAGACCTGTTGGGCTCATTTCCCAAGCTCAGCCCTGCATTATTGACCCAAATAATCTAAACCTTCATTATGGAAGAGAAGTATACCCCCAAAGAACCACCTCCATATGTGTGTACCATATTTTCCCCATTTAGCTAAGACATTATAGCAATGATATCCAATGTCCTAGGTTATACCACGAGTGAGTATATAGATGAGATCATCTTGGCTTTTATGTCCATATACACTTCAGGATAGCCTCCTGTTGTTATTTATGATTATGCCAAGTTTATAGCTAATAGGATGCATGACCAGTTCCTTAGGATGAGTAATGAGCGAGTCTTCAAGTACTCCTCTATTTTGTATCACCTTTTCCTATACTACCAAGCAGATAAGTTCCCTTTTACTCTCTAGAAGCTTGACACAAAAGATCACCCTAGATAAGTAATTTTTTGGACTCCATTGATCCATAAATATGATTCCCCATATTCATATATAGTCTTCATAGACCTATTTGTACATCCCATTGTGGCAATGCTAATAGGAAGCCCTCCTCCAAGAATCAGTTTAGAGATAAGGAGGATCCTGCAACTGTTAAAACAATCCAAAGTGGGGGATTGGTACTTCTACCAAAACCACACTGAGATTAGAATTTATGGCAGTAAGATGGCCCCATACAAACTACCTAAATACCTCCCAATGAGGTTACTTGCTCTAGATTACTACAGGTAGATAATCAATTCAGATGAGGTACACTTTGTCAAAGCCAAAAATAAGGCCCAGCTCAGCATCAAAGACCAATTGGGTCCCTTTATTTGTAATAGCCAAGAATATAGAAAGGAGGAAGATCAAACCCTTCAAAGATTAAATCTAAAACATAGCTTCATATGGAGATATGATCCCTTGGATTTCATCTGCAATAGAAGGTAGAAAACAAGATGTCTCCCTAAATTCATCACTGCATCCCTGAAATAGAGAAGTATGCCAACCAATTGGAATGGGTGGAAAACACTTTAGAAGGCAGGGATAGTACTGAAGTTGTTGTGTAAAACACATTAATTGATCTAGAGAAACAACTTGATGAGGGTTCTTTCCTGCAAGTGCCAAGAGAATCATAGGTCCAAGAAGAATCACAGGTACTAGAATAATCAGAAGCACCAGACCTATCAGAGGTACCAGAGAAATCAGACATACCAGAGAAATCTGAGAAAAAAAATAGATTAGAGGCCACCATGAGTACCCCCCAGTCTTACAGACTCCTCTAAATGAGGAGAAAAGCCTTAAGAGAAAAAGGGAACGAACCACTCCTTCAGAAAGAACAACATCTCAAGCCTATGTGGAAACAAGCCAGACAAAGAGGCAAAGAGTGAATCCTATCTCTAAACAGGAATATACAAAGGAGACAACTGAGGTTACTAGCATAGAAAGAGATGGGAGCAGGCATGCCACTCCATCTAGAGGCATCCTAGAACCTTCCACATCACACACTCAGATGTTGTAAAGACAACAAAGTGTTGAGGTATCCTCTTTTAGAATGCCAGCAAATAAAGACCAAGACATCAAAGAGAGATACAAAGAAATAAAGGCTAGAAATGAGAGGCTGAAATTCCAAACTTATGCACAGTATCTAAAAATGACCCCTACCAATCAAACAAGGCTTATGTTAGCCTATGATGTCAAAGGGGGGAAGATGCAAATTACCTTGATCAAGCCAACCACTCAGTAGCCAAGGACATCACAACAGATTTTAAAAGAGTGGACTTTAAAGTACTGGCAAGGGATATTCATCCCATTGACCAAATTGAGCTGCATAAGCAAACAAGTGAAATGATTTATTCTACATTGACAGAAAAAGCCATAGCAGCCCACCAATTGCATAACTCTTTAAATAATATATTAGCTTAATTTCAATTAGAGAAGGCCTCCTCACAGGCCAAAGATACAAGAGTCAAGTCCTTAGAGGACTTAGTGATAGGATTGGGACATGATCCCAAGGATGTGAAAGAAACACAGCAGCTAATTAAAAAGAAGAATGATGACATTGCTACACTAAAGAAGCAGCTCAAAATGCCCCAACTACATCACCCTCAAACAATGGATGTCATAGAAGTGCAAAAGGGACATGAAGAGCTTATGGACCTAGAACTAAAGCTAAATGATAAGCTTAAAGAAACAAAGAAGGAGTTGGACACTTTGATTCATTCCAAGCAAAGTGACCTGGCCACAACTTCCACAACTGCCATCCCCACAGTGACAACAACAGTTCCTTCCACATTGGCAGCATCATTGGCACCTACATCTCCACCTACCACAACACTGCCAATTACAACTGAGTCGAGTATAGCAGCAAGTACTTCAACTGAAAAAACAACAGAACTGGTAAAAGTTATGAAGGAGATGTCCATCCAAGCTACATAGCTCAAAAGATTATAAGAGAAAGTGGCAAGCTTCAAAAATGACTGTAAACTTGCCCAAATTGAGCAAAGAGAAGAGACACAGAAGTCCCTAAGGATGGGTGAGAAAATCAAAGTCCTAGTGAAAGATTTGACACTACAAAAGCCACTAGGACAACTAAAGAGATGCTCTGGGCCAATATCATTGACTCTTTCAATGGTATTTGGCCATCAATTCAAGTTATATTTGAGCAAACTGAATTGGTGAAGGTAGCCACTAAGGTTATCCAGAAAGTAAGGGAAGAATTAGGAGACCAACCTGAGGATGAAAATCGACTCATCCACCTCCTGAACAGTAAGAACAGATATGAGCTCCATGAGCTTGGTGTAGAGGATAGGACTGAAGCCATCCTAGAGATTAAAAAGGTTCTTTCTGAAAGAAACCTCATGCTCAACTTAGAAGAAAAGTGCCACAATATGCAAGTACAATTGATAGGTTTATGGCTAAATTTCAAATTTTGAGGGATAAAGGCCTTCCCAGTCTTATGGTCATCAATGATAAACTCATGACCCAATTGGACTATACTGATAGACTCAGGAGGTTGGCCAAGGAACAAGCCAGCTCTTCAAGAATTAAAGCTTTGCCCACAGGCAAAATATTGTATGATACATTAGAAAGCCTGTTTTTTCTAGAACATGAAGTGAAACATTTGTTTCTCACCAAGCCTAATTTTGCAAAATACATAGAGGCAAACAAATTTAAAGAAGAATGTTAAAGGTGAGTTTGCTTGAGGCAGAATGGTGGGAAAAAATGACAAATTTACTATGAAAAATTTTTACATCAAAAAGCTACCACAGTAAATCTGAAGGAAGCCAAGTGAAATAGGTGAAAGACAGATAAGCAGGGTCAAAGAGTAACTGAGTCAAAGAGTATCAGTGAAAGATCAAAGTAAAGGACATTCTGGCATGAAAAGGTTCAAAACTATCAACCAGCTTAAAGGGTTCAAAACTATCAACTATCAACCAGCTTAAAGGGTTCAAAACTCAATAGAAAGAGCCAGCAACACCACAATAAAAGGGATAGCAAGAAACAATTTCACATCTATCTCTATCTTCATGCATGAAGATATTTTATTCCCTAGATTAAATCTCAAACTGTTATGAGATATTTTGTAATTATTTTTTGTATAAATACTTCACATTTCGAAGTATGCAGAGTGGATTCCAAGACATTTCTATATATTTTTTTCTCTCAAACCAAAATTCTATTGTATCAATGACTGGATTGGCTTGCTAGATCAAGGAATAAAGATCGGATATTTTATAGGATTCTTGTGTAAAGCGAGATACAAATAAGTATTCTCTCATGTTTATTGTTGTTTCTCTTATGTTTCTTCATAATCTTGTTTGTTTATCTAAAATCTAAATGTATAACAAGGAATGATATTTCAGAAATTGCTTGAATGCACTCTGTCTTGACAATTTTACATTCTGAATGTTTTCTCCTAAACTATCTTAGCTAGGGAATTCTCAACTACTCCTTAGCTTCCTTAGTTTCTCCCCTTGTCTATAACAAAGGATTCTTAGTTTCCCTTTATTCATGATCACCCTCCCTTCTTCATTCTAATCCCGGTCCAAGGATTCCTAAGTGCCCATTCACTCTGGTTAGAATCATTTCATCCACTAGACCTAAATTTTTTCCTTTTGCTTTGCTAGCCTACCCTATGAACATTCCATTTAATGATCTGGTCCAGTTATACTATCCATGGATTGACTCCATAGCCCAATGGCTTGAAGACCTAGCTCTATCCATATGTTCCAAGAATTCCACCACCCAACCTTCAATCCAAAATCAAAACCCCATGAACAATAAGAAATAGCCTAAAATATAATAAAAACAAAGCTAAATCACAAAGAGAGAGCCCTCTCTAGACCTAGGTTGGCTAGATCTTAAGCTTAAAAGATAGGTTTATGGTTATCTTAGATGATTCCTTCTTTTGATAACTTCTAGGGAAGAATTCTAAGTGATAACAATATCCATGACTGACACTTGATAAGTGCTATGGTGTTGGTGCTAGGTTGAATCTAGAAGGCTAGAGGGATGAAGTACTAGATCAAATTAACAACTAGTAGGTATAAATTAACCGCAACAATGCAATGTGGTCTCCTAGATAAGTTCTTATGCTAATGTAATTCAAATAGTTTCATCTTATCAACAAAAAATAATATACCATAGGATATCAACTATAACTCAAACAAGTCCTAAACTATGGTTTAGGATGGCCTTCCAAAACCCTAGATGTCATATTATTAGGGAAAGAAAAAAAGGTTTACCAAAGGTATGAAGAGGTGTTGTTTCTTCCCACAACTACCACATATAGAGAATTTTTCCTACAAGAATTTCCACTAAAATTACCTTATTCTTGTGGGCGAGAGTGAATATATTCTTATAGGTGTAAACTTTTGACCCATATTCTTGACCAAGAGTTATCAACCTTAAGGGTAATCACCAATATTCACATTCCAATCCTTAACGCTACCCTCCCCTCGCCCCGCCCCCGCCCCCTTAATGGGTTTCTTTTGCATTCCATTTTTTGCCACTAGAGTTTAGAAGATGGAAATATCAAGGTTTAATACCCTACTATACATAGTAGTGAGCCTAAAACCATATACTAGAGACTTGGATGGAAAAACAAACTTGAAAATTTTGGAAATTTTGACCAATGCAAGAAACCAACTTGAAAGTGCATTGACTAATGCTAAAATTAGGGTAATGGATGCATTGACTAGTGTAGGAATCAGGCCAAAAATTGGTTGAATAGTGCCAGAAAGGATCCAAAAAATGCATTGTCTTTTTGAGATCTATGTTTTTTTTTTCATTTGCTCTATATTTTCCACCTATTACTATTCCAATACCTGTGACATGAAAAACACTCAACAAGGGCTAAAATGCACCAATTTTTTCTAGAAACCACTTAAAACAAAAATCTACTAACACACAACCCAGGACCTGAAGTGTTTATATCCCTAGTGGAGTTGCCATTTTTTAGGTATTACCCTACACAAAGGCTGGCAAAATGACCTATTCTATGGGTTGCGCATAGTCCAACAAGAAAAACACTCAACAAGGGCTAAAATGCACCAATTTTTTCTAGAAATCACTTAAAACAAAAATCTACTAACATAGAAAAGGGGAAAAATCTACTAACACACAACCCAGGACCTGAAGTGTTTACATCCCTAGTGGAGTTGCCATTTTTTAGGTATTATCCTACACAAAGGCTAGAAAAATGACCTATTCTATGGGTTGCGCATAGTCCAACAAGAAATAATGAGGATTTTTATCTAAACCCCAAGAATGGCACACTTTCATATAGTTGTTCAAAAAATATATAGAAATTCCATAATAGGACCAAAAAAGATAGACATAAAATATGAAACCATATATTGCATTCTTATGTAGTGTTCTTTTCAAAGGTTTATGAAAAGAATCCACTTTAGACTGTGGATGACAAATAACCTTAATAGTAAAAAAGGTGATAAAATGGTGTGGATATAAAACAAATGATAGAACCAAAACCTGCCAAAGTCCTAATCTATGCAACAGAAATAGTTAAACAACAAATTTGAATAAGAAAATAAGCATAACTAACTCTAATAATCCAATGGAAACCAAATATAAAGAATATGTTTTATTAGATGACACTTGTGAAGGGAACAAATAATGTTACTAGTCCCCCTCTGTGTGATGGGTTCTTGGTTATCCTCAATGTCTTTAGCTCTGTAGAGTCTCTCTCTTCTCTACAAAGTGTAAATCCAACAAACAGAATGTTTGAGCTCAATGGGAACTCAAAAGAAAAGGCAAATGGTGAGTGACAATGATAATCAGAGCTACAACAGTGAGTGCAACAATGAAATTATCAAAAGTGAAGCATGGATGTAAAACCCTCCAATTTATAACAAAATATTAGGTTATTTTCGAATAATGGAAAATTATAAAATATTATTAACCAAATTCTAGAATTACCCATTTGGAATATTTTATTATATTTGGTTGGAGCAAAAAAGTATTTAAATTGGTTAAATAATTTTATTTAGAAATAATAAATAAATGATTTATTTATCATCTCAAGGAATGTTGTTAAGGAATAATAAATAAATAATGATTCGTTTAAGTATTCCTAGAGGATTTAGTCAAACTTGACAAGGAATAATAACAAAATAATGATTAATTAATTATTCTTAGAGAAAAATAAGATAAATAATGATTTATCTAATTATTTCTCATGATTGGGTCAAATATGACAAGGAATATTAGTTAAACAATGGCTTAATTAATTATTCCTAGAATATAATTAAATAAATAATGATTTATTTAATTATTATTCATGGGTTTAACCAGAAATAACTTAACAAATGTGGTTTATTAAGTAATTTCTTATAGTGAAATAAATTTTACTATGGTAAAATTGGCCCTACATGGTGTACTTCGATCAATCTAGTAAGTTATGGTTAGATGATTGATTTTTGGTGATAACATATTTCCCCCCAACGTACAAGTGCTAGGAGAAAAAAATATGACCAAAGTACATTGTAAGGACACAATCACTAGACACTAAAGGGGAGTCTGAGAGAGAGAGATACCAATTGAGTTGAATCAAAAGAGGATAATGACTGAGGGGGCGAGACAAACTAACTGATGTAATTCTCCATTTATGTTGTGGTACCTGATCTCAGTGAGGTGGGGGAGGCATACCTATACCCATCGAGATAACTCAGTAAAAAAAATAATAATGCGCCCAAAAAAATGAAACTAAGCACTAAAGTACATGTTGAATGGTACATGACATGCTGGCATAAATGAGCTAGAAAATAATACAATGTATCGCATATACATAATGTGTCTGGGAAAAACATGAGCCAAGAATGAATACAATAACATCTGAGTACATGAGACATAATGGCCCTTCCCTCAAAAAATGGGTGGGAGGGAGGGTATAACAACCAAACAAGCCCTGCTAAATAGGAAAGGGCTCTACAAAATTAAATGGATCATCTGAATGAGACATGCATGCTATGAGTGATACAAGTAGCAGGAACTTAACCCATCAAATATGAGGCGCTGCATCTAAGGTTGTAGCATAATATGAAGTCATACGAGCATGTGGGGGGCTACCTGAAGGACTACCCCCTCATGAGGTCTGAAACATCTCACACATCCCTAGGAATCACTGGTATATTTTCCTGCATCACTTGATCATCAGGTGTATGAATTGTGAGCATGAAACAATCAAGCAAAAGGGAAATGATGATTCCCTTTGCTTGATCTGAGGCATCAAACAAGAGTGGAAGTTGGAACCAAGATACACTACCCTCTAGGTCGTTCTTCTAGAATAGATGTGTTGATGTCAATAAAATAGGGTCTATCATAGGTGAGGCAATGAGGATCCTCAGCTACGCCATGAGGGAAAATAGTAATGTTATTGATGGACTAACACCAAGGAAAATGGGGAAAATGGGACTGAAGAACAAACAGATGACTTCCCTTGTCAAAGCATGAAGTGCATGGTTGACCTAGCAACAACTGACTCGACTCTAGAGGGGATCATTCACAGTATGACTGAAGGAAAAAATGGGAAACACGGGATGAATGGTATGAAAATATGGATGGGATACTGTGACATGATACAATGGGATGTGAAACAAACTCCATGGATGCAAAGGTGACGCAATGATGCTAGCACACAAAATAGCCCTAGTGGGACCATGAAAAAATGAGCAAATAATGGTTTCTCATGATGAAAATCGACACGTGAGACAAAAAGCACCAAGGGAAGGTGGTCCCCAAAGTACAAGCATTGCATATGAAGAAATTCGATTTTGAGAGGCGACGAAGTGACCCTTCTTGGAAAAATGGCTTCTGATGAAGTGTCAAATCATAAAAAGGAAGAGAGGCCTATTATAGTGCTCAATAAGAGCTTTCCAATGGTGCTAATGGTTCATCAAACCGAGCTAAGTTTTGGTCACAATGGGAAACAAAAGAACTGGGGGTTTTCTTATGAAAGGGTGTTTTCCCTCCAATTTAATTCATTTTCACATTCAGCTTTGGTGAATTTGGAGAGGAGGAAAAGGCCCTAAATCTTGTGGATCGTAACAAGCAAACCGACCATCGAAATTTGGATCTGTGACTTTCAAACAAGTGGCCTTACTTGTCTAAAGATGGCCTTAATGCTTCTTCAAATGATGGTTCTTGGTGAAGAATTAAGGGAAGAGGAAAACAAGAATGAACTACTAAAGGAGGTCTAGAATCATCCTCACCCACTAAGTCAAACATGAAAATTGTGTGGTAAAGGTTGTATGCCATAGAGTAGAATATTTGAAGATATGGTATCAAACATCTACGATATGCAATGTGAATATGGATTGTTGGAATAGATGTGTTGATGTTGATAGAATAGGGTCCGTCATAGGTGAGGCAATGAGGATCCTCAGCTAAGCCATGAGGGAAAATAGTAATGTTACTGATGTACTGACACCAGGGAAAATGGGGAAATGGGACTGAGGAACAAATAGATGACTTCCCTTGTTAGAGCATGAAGTGCATGGTTGACCTGGTAGTAACTGAATCGACTCTGAAGGGGATCGTGGACGGTATGACAGAAGGAAAAAATGGGAAACATAGGATGAATGGTATGAAAATATGGATGGAATATTGTGACGTGATAAAATGGGATGCGAAACAAACTCCATGGATGCAAATGTGACTCATCGTGGATGCGTTGAACAAGGAGGATGCAATGACGCTGCCACATAGAATAGGCCCGGTGGGGACAATGAAAAAATGAGCAAATAATGGTTTCTCATGATGAAAATCCATACGTGAGACAACAAGCACCAAGGGAAGGTGGTCCCCAAAGTACAAACATTGCATATGAAGAAATTCTATTTTGAGAGGCAACAAAGTGACGCTTCTTGGAAAAATGGCTTCTGATGAAGTGTCAAATCATAAAAAACAAAGAGAGACCCATTATAGTGCTCGATAAGAGCTTTCCAATGGTGCTGATGGTTCATCAAACTGAGCTACATTTTGGTCACAATGGGAAACAAAAAAATTGGGGGTTTTATTATGAAATGGTGTCTTCCCTCCAATTTAATTCATTTTCACATTGAGCTTTGGTGAATTTAGAGAGGAGGAAAAGGCCCTAAATCTTATGGAGATCGTAGCAGGCAAACCGACCATCAAAATTTGGATCTGTGACTTTCAGACAAGTGGCCATACTTGTCTAAATATGGCCTTAATGCTTCTTTGAATGATGGTTCTTGGTGAAGAATTAAGGGAAGAGGAAAATACGAATGAACTACTAGAGGACGTCTAGAATCATCCTCGCCCACTAAGTCAAAAATGAAAACTATGTGGTAAAGGTGGTACGCCATATAGTAGAATATTTGAAGATATGGAATCAAACATCTATGATATGTGATGTTAGGAGAAAACCATGAGATACTACCCGCAAGCATATGTGATGGAAGGGACTGTTCTAGTATACAAAGGTGGGAATGATGCCCCCTAGCAGGAGGCATTTTTGGAGTGCCATTATGTTATGAGTGCTCAAAAAATGGATTCAAGCATCTCAGCACAACTTGGCACAAGATCCTCCAAAGGATGATAAGGAGATGTACGGGCCTATGTGTTGCTGAGTATGTTATGGCCGTATCAGATGTATTTAGAGTGGTAGACTCCAAACACATTTATTTTTATACGTCGATACATAATGTGGTTATGCATATTTTATATGATGATTGTGGTTCACCATTTGTTTTGGTTATGGTTGTCTTCTATAGTATACATGTGATAAATTCCAACCAAGTCATATTTAGAAAATACTTATGAGTGGAGTCGCCATATGTTATGTAGTGTTCTTTTCGAAGGTATAAGAAAAGAAACCACTTTAGACTGTGGATGACAAAAAAAACCTAATAGTAAAAATGGTTGTAAAACAGTGTGGATCTATAGCAAATGATAGAAACAAAACTTGTCAAAGTCTTGATCTATGCAATAGAAATCATTAAACAACAAAATGTAATAAGAAAATAAGTGCAAATAACTCCAATAATCCAATGGAAACCATATATAAAGAATATGTTTTATTAGATGACACTTGTGAAGGGAACAAATAATGTTATCATTCCCCCTCTGTGGGATGGGTTCTTGGCTATCCATAATGTCTTTAGCTTTATAGAGTCTCTCTCTTCTCTACAATGTGTAAACTCAACAAACACAATGTTTGAGCTTAATGGGAAATCAAAATAAAAAGGCAAATGGTGAGAGATAATGATAATAATCAAAGCTGCAACAGTGAGTGCAACAATGAAAATGATCAAAAGTGAAGAATAGATGTAAAACCCTCCAATTATAACAAAATATTAGTTTATTCTCGAATAATGGAAAATAATAAAATATTATTAACCAAATTCTAGAATTACCCATTTGGAATATTTTATTATATTTGGTTGGAGGGAAAAAGTATTTAAATTGGTTAAATACCTTTATTTAGAAACAATAAATAAATAAATGATTTATTTATCATCTCAAGGAATGTGGTTAAGGAATAATAAACAAATAATGATTTGTTTAAGTATTCCTAGAGGATTTAGTCAAACTTGACAAGGAATAATAAGTAAATAATGATTTATTAATTATTCCTAGAGAAAAAATAAGATAAATAATTATTTCTCATGATTGGGTCAAATATGACAATGAATATTAGTTAAACTATGGTTTAATTAATTATTCCTAGAAGATAATTAAATAAATAATGATTTATTTGATTATTCTTCATGGGTTTTGTTAGTGCCTAAATCTACCTCAAGCTGAGAAAGGCAGGATCTAGGGTAACATCAAACCACGCTTAATCTGGTAGCTAGCCCTACCAAGTTGGGAGAGGGCTCTCTCCTTGTCAATCTCAATAAAATATAGCAAATTAGGCTTAAGATGACTGATATAAAGACTAATTTTAGGCTAGGTATATGCTCAGAAGAGTTTGATTGAATTTTATGATGTTTTGCTGGCTCAAAAGTGAAAGGAAGATTTGGATCTGGGGAATGGACACAGTCTTGCAGAAATCTCTATGGGGCAAGGTAGGCAAATGCCTTAGTACTTAAAATTGGGTGAGATGGAGAGCTTTTAGACTGGTGAGGAGTTGAAGACGGCATGAAAGTCTCAGGGATCCTCTTCAAACAGCTTAAAACATAAATAACTAGACAAAACCCTACGTACATCACTGCAATTCAATGAATTCTACCTTTATCCTTGTTTCTTTTAGTTGAGATGAATGGAGAGAGATAATTGCATACATAAAACACATGTAAAATTTCAATTACAAAAGGAAACAAAATACCAAATCAAGTTGTCACGAGAATCCCATAAAGTGCTGCAAACCCTGGTCTATTCCTTTGCCAAACTACCGAAATGAGTGTACAGTAATGCTCAAGGCATTCACAAGAGTCCAACCTTTGCCATTAACTAAAAAACTAGTAGATATAGGCAACAAACAACTCATCCTATCCTTTGGGGGTTGAGTTCATAAGTTTAGGAGATATTTCAACAAGATCTAAACTTAGAACTAAAAAGTAGGTAGTGGAACAACTTGCCTCTAAACACTAGGAAAGTCATTCATTCAGTTGCAAACTACCTTTTCATGGATGAATCTACCTCTATGAGTGAAAATTTAACATATTTACATAAAAATCCATCAAGTCACATCAAATTAGATCATGAGTTTGACTATTAGAAAGAGAAAAGTCAAACTGAGAAGAAACTAGGCAAAAAAACAGAGTTTTTTGACCAAAATGACAAAATTTCATATTGTGCACTGCGCTCGTGTCCTTGTGCACCGTGCTACTTTGGAGCTGCTCTTGGAGGCCTTACCATGCACCAAATTTTCTCCAAGTGGGCTTGTTGGAAAGGCATACCTATCTACCTTCCAGAACAACTGGGATTTCCAAATTTGGTCCCCATCTTCCCCTCAAAAAATGAGTTCTCCCAACACTACTTCCTGTGCGGCCAAAATGGGGTAGAAAGGTCATTTTTTGGGTGTTTTTGACACTTTTGGAAGCTCAAAACCTGTCAAAATTTCTTGGCCATGTGAGGGCATTCATATTTTTCCATGAGGAATCCAAAAATGTTGAGTTTTCCTCAAAAGGAGGTTTCTAGCAAAAGTGTACGCCAAGTGGCGCGGTGCACCAGGCAGAAAAACCTACTTTTTAGGCCAAAAATTCAAAATTTACAAAAAAAATTAGAAATTTGGGTTGAGTGTCCTTCATTAAGTGTTTTTTTGGGCTAAGGAAGCCTCAGCCAAGATCTAAAGTCTATCTTTCTCTTTTCTCTTCCTCAATGCTTCCTTTAACTTGGCCTTCAAAATCCTGATTCTTGCTTTGCACACCTTGCTTCTTGCCATGTAGTGGTAGGCCAAGTGCCTCAACATATTTTTCTCCTTGTTGGCCTTCTCTAGCATCCTTTCCAAGTACATATTTTCTCTCTGAAGCCAAGATTCATGATCAACGTCAATTTCTTGTTCAAGTGGTGTCAACTTGATTTTCCTCCTCTTGGCAGCTTACCGGTTTTCTCTTAAGTTTTGGAACTCCATGATGGTTTGTTGATCCTCTAACTGTTTGTTCCTTTTCTCCAAATATTTGATTATCCACTTGGCTCTTTCCAGATTGAGACACAAATCATGAATTTCAGCTTGTTGTTCTTGAATGATCTCCTTGAGCTTTGAGCTTTGGGAGCCCAAATCAGTGTCATCACCCTGAATAAGAATGAATTATGTCTCTTGTCCTCCTGAAGGCCCCTCATCATGTAATGGCTGCTTACCCTTGTCGTGTACCTACTTTGTTTTTGAAGGGAAACGAGACCCCTTCCACCCCAGGTGGAGATAGTACTCGTTTTGCTACTGTAAACAATCTCCTAGTGCCCTTTTGATATGTAACAAACACTGGCACACTGGTGGTTTGTGTCTCATGCACCTCCTGCTAATGTGAAGGCTCTCCTACCTCATGAAAAATTGATGGGGGAACTTGTGGACCTATAAAGACCTCATGTGCAATGAAATCTTCCCATGAAACATTCAGTAGACTAAGCTGATGCAAGACCACAATTTTGATGAGTGCAAAGTGATAGATGTTGTTATACTACTAATGAGGAGGCTTCCTTTGCACCAAGGTGGTCATCTTCTCAATATTCTGGCAAATAAAATAGCGGAGATTCATCATTCTCACCCTAGTGAAGTGCATCAATAATCTGATGTGGTAGGCATACAGGCGAAAAAAACTGCCCTCACAGCTGAAATATTTAATTATGAGTTTCATCAAGGGTGCATATATATCCTGAAGGTACCTAAAAGGGAAAACTATACTAATCTGCCTCTGAAAAGCAGCCTTGATATAAGACTCATAATGTTCCTTGTCTACCAACTGCCCCTTATTCCACTGCTCACCTACATTTGGAATACCGGTTTCTTGAGATATAGTCTCAGGTGTCAAGGTGAATGTCACACCTGCCAAATTTACTTGGCCATTATGAAGATGGAGTACAAACAGTTAGGAAAGCTCATGATGGTATTTAACTCTTGCCACAATCTCACAAAATTGGAAACAAGATTGATGTTGGAAGCATGTGATAGCAAGAGGACAGGCCAACAGCTCGGCAAGTGAGGTACGCTCCTCCCAATTATGTTTTCCACTCTTATGAGGCCTCCTTGGTGCATGAATTTCTCTAGAAGAATCGCTGATTGTTTCCTCATTTCTATCATAGGAAGAATCTGACTCCATGTTTGCCAATGCTTGAGTTTACTAGATGAGTATGAAGAGATTTTAGAGTGACAATAGGAATTTGCTGCCAAATATATGAATTTGATGAGGGGCTATGAGGGGACTGTGTATGAGGGGTTGGGGATGTTGTTTGTAGGTTTTTTGGGAAATGAAAGGGTTTAAGGGATGATATTTAGGGTTGGGAATAGCAATTAATGTTTGGGGGTATTTGAATAGGGTTTGGGATAGGGGGATCAGGGATTTAGGGTTAGTAGTTTATGGACATGGGGAATATGGGATGGGAAAATATGAATGAAAAGGGAGGGAGAAAATGAAGTGAGGGAGTGAGGGAGTGAAAATGGTAGGGTTGGATTTTAGCAGAAAAAAATGCAATATGTAAACCCTTAGCAGTGGTTTTTCAACAAATTGTGCAAGTAGTTATGGTTTCACTTTTTTCCTATTGAATCACCATGAACACTAGGCAAACTCATTCACTAGCCATGGAGTGTAAACTTACTTGAACAATGAGGAATTAGCGATTTTGAGAGTCTTGGAGGAAGTTGTGAGTGATTTCGAGTGTTGTAGTCTTGTGCGCCGCGCCACCTCATAGGTGCACTGTATTGCCTTGGTGTGTTGTGCCAATACAAGTTTTCAATGGGGAGTGGGCCCTGTATGCACCACGCTGCTTCTGTGTGCCGTGCTCCAACCCAAGTGCACTGCACCTACAATTTTCACCCTTTAAACACAAAATCGCTCTCTTGGCTTTTGAAAATGGAAATGCACTTGCTCTCTTCACTTGTGGACACAAATGAGCCTCCTTTGATTTGAAAAAACTTTATATAGCCATGGCTTTTAATTTTTCATTCGAGAAAACCCACTTTGCTAATGTTTGATTTTCACTTGCTTTTTTGAAACTCTGTTTTGGGCAATTTGCTTTATTTTTGCCTTTGATCTTTGGAATTTTGTTTCTTTTGTAGGAACTGAAGTAGCAGAGGCTTGGCAAGGTGACCAAGGCTGCCTCTGAAATTATTACATATGAAAAAATGAATTACATAAGACTTTAGTACATGAAACAAATAAAAACTATATTTTTCCTCAAAATAGGGTTTTGAGGAAAAATCAATCACTGAGCATGTGATTATTGAAATTATTGTTGTTGAGACTTTATTGGACCTCCTCATGCACTTTCTAACCATTATTGAGCGTTTTCAAGACCTTATTGACGAAACCCTAGACCTAATGAGACCCAAAACCCTAAAAATGACTTTTGCAGATTCAAAGACAAAAAATGACTGCAGATGATCTAGATGTATGAAAATGGATCAACAAGTAAAGAACATGAGGGAAAATGTATAATATGCCCCTACCATCAGATGATCCATGATCCTAATGGAATTCAGCTGATCGGATGAGACACCTAACATGAAATGCAACAAGAGAATTTGATCACTTACGGAGGGATGAAGATCCCGACACTAACAGGTTTAACCAGAAATAACTTAACAAATGTGGTGTATTAAGTAATTTCTTATAATGAAAGAAATTTTACTATGGTAAAATTGGCACTACATGGTGTACTTCGATCCATCTAGTAAGTTATGGCTATATGATCATTTTTTGGTGATAACATGCATGTAATACACTAATAAACCCAATAATAGACTTTATTAATTAGTCACTTGGTGTGAAGATTCAATTAAGTGTGGCTCAAAGGACCTCCTCCTTGGGAGAGTTCTTAGACAATTCTTGCTACAACATGTTATTTTATCTTTTCCAAAGGGTATAATGACCAAAAATAAAAAACATAGAAAAGGTAGAGAAACTTTAGCAGATAAGACTTGAAAGTTGTAGGATCAAAAGTTTAGGGATGAAAATCGATAAATAGAAATGAAGAGGAAAACCTAGCTATTTATAATCAAACACAAGTTGTATTTGATGAGATCAAATATAATAAAATATTTGTTCAAGGAAATCAAGATTTAACTAATTTCATTATTATTTGGGAGTAGAAAAGGTCAAAAATAATGGTCAGTGACCTTTATTTAGGTAACTAAAGCATAATGATTTATTGAGTTAATTAATGAAGACTAGATAAAATTGTCAAAAATAATTAATGAACAATAAGTTTGTTAAATTACTGATAGGTGAAAGGGTCAAATAAGTTAGAAACAATTTATAAATAATGACTTAATAAATCATTTCTATGAGAATGTTTAATAGATTAAGAAATAATAAATAAATAAATGATTTCTTGAATTACTCCTATGTAAACAAATAATTTGAGTGAAGATCTAATAAATTATTCTCACGTAAATGGAAAAATTATCAAAATAATATAAAATTAATGAATTTATGGGTTATCCTCATGTAAGTGGGTTAATTAATGGAAATAACATAGGAAAAGTGGTTTCTTATGCTATTTTCTTAGGTGAAAGTGGATTTTAATATGTGAAACCCATACTTACATGGCATATTTAGATCCACCTAATGCCTTTGTATATCCGGTCGTTTTTTGTGTGACAACAATTATTTTTTTCTTAGTACTAAGAGTGTATAAGACTACATGTAAAAGATTAAAAAGGTATACCCCTTTCAACTGGGTATATGGAAAGGAAGCAATCATGTCATTGGAGTTATGGTACCAAGCATTATAATTTCCATGGCAATGAAAATTTCATATGACCAATCTTTTTAATAGTGGTTAGAGGGGTTAACGGAATTAGAGGAAGCTAGAATAATATTAGGTTATAACAAAGTAGATTAGAAGTACATATATAAGTCCCAAGATGTCCATAATATCTATCACAAGATATTAGAGCTCAGCATGCTAGTATTACTCTACGATAGTGGGTTTCTTAAGAAGCTAAGTAAACTTTGGATGTGTTGATTGAGACCCTTTCACATCATCCATATTAAAGGTGTGGTAAAGCTAGAAACATTTAGTGGTCACACCTAGAAAGGCCTTGTTAACAGAAGTATGTAGAAGGCATACAATGGGCCCTATGAATTAGAAACATCCTGACCCAAACATGATAGCTAAGAAATGAAGTATTTAGGAGCAGGCTAGATTAAAAGAAGACATAGTGTTATGATGCATTGAGTGGAATATATGGGTTTTAGGACTTAAATTTAAAAGCATGGAGTAATTAGATAGATTCGATAAGATATGGTAGAAATAATGGGAGGAAATCATTGGTAAAAAGTCACACACGCACACACACACATATATATATATGGTTTTTATGGGAATGTGACGAGTTACTACATGATACAAATATGAAAGTTCACATTAAAGATGAGCACCACTTGGAGGTTGATAACTAAGGTAGTAAATTCATGACAAGAAGAGACAACAAGAAGTATAAGTTTTCCCCATTTCTCTATGTCTTGCTATTAAAATAAACTCAATTTGCAAAGAATAGGACTATCTCAACTAGAGTGAGCTAAGTAAAGAAACACTCTACAAGTATTCAATTTTGTTGGTGTCCAAGTGTGTAATCACCAACTTTGTGTAGGTATTTGACACTATGTAGGTATGTAACTAGGATTAGAAGACCAGTTGGTTTTAGAGTGTAGAGTGTAGGGTGCACCATGTAGGGGCTCACTTCTATTCAAATGAATGCATGTAGATTTTAAAGGTAGTTCACTGAAAAAAGGGTTCAAGGGTAGTGAACTTCAAAAGGTTATAAATGGAAACATAGGTCAAGAAGGTGTGCACCAAATCATACGTGGTAAAGGAATCTAACATTCCCTTAATGGAAATCCCATTAGAAGTCAAAATATAACATTTGTAAGGAAAAATAGTAGTCATGAAGTTCATGGACTTCAGTGTCCAAAATGAAAATTAGTTTTTAGAACTTAGGTATGATAACCATGCAAAGGTGGTGATAATAGTAAATGAAAACAACAAGTTTATTCCCAAAGGATAGATGAAGATAATATAAGTCATGAATAATTACCTTTTAAATGTACTACACTTCAATTGAATCTCGAACATCACTAGTTATACCTAATTCCTACTCATCTAGATACATGGTGGATTCCTATAGTTTTACCATGCATACCTTATGGACAAGGAAACCATGTGCATGGTCTCTAAATTCTACATACAATTTAGGATATTGCATATGTTATTCCAGTGCATAATGTAGTAGCTGAATATATCTACAATAGGTATGGCAGACACATAGGATTGAGCTAGGTGGTCAACTCATCTATTCAAGACAAAAAAAAATTAGTTTATTATGCAATTTGTTACCTCCAATATAATCTGAAAATTCTAGAAGTATGAGGCCCCTTAGGAATTCTCCTTGTAATATATCAAAGCATCCAAGAGAGCAAGATGAATTGGTTGAGGTATCTCATGAATGAGTTCATCCAATATTTTTTGGATTTGCATATCATGACAAGGAATTTCAGTACACTTAACTCATTTGCTTGATAGAAACTATTATTTAGAAGCCACCACATGATGTGGACTATGAAACACCCATCACTATGTACTTTCCCACACTTAAGTCATTACATTGCAACACATCACAAATATATAAGTTTAATAGAGAAGAAAAACATATCCTTATAGCAGTGTTATACATAAATGAATTAGGAGGTTGTAGAGTCCTTTCAAATTCCATATTGCTTAGTTAATATGTGTAATGACTCTTTTTTATAGGCCAAGTAGGTGTGCACAATGTATACACTCATATACATGTAGATCCAAACATGGTGCTATATATCGTTCCCCTATGCATAATCAAGGAGGATGTTATGAAGGTGATGGAGAAATGGCTAAAACAATAAGGTCAAGAAAAATAAAAGGTATGGAGGTCTTGGAGTATGTGACTCATAGCACAAGGGATCATGATCTTAGGAAAACAAAGGAACATCAAGCAATAGAGAAGAAATATCATGGAAAATGTGAGTGTATTTTAATTTCACTAGCCAGGTATAAATTAAAAGTGTAAGAAACCAACACAACTTCATCATGCAAATAACCTCATGATGCAGGATGAGTAATACATCATAGCCACCATTAGCATGAAAAAATGTATCCAACTCAATGGATGTCAATGATCTAGACACTTTAGTTCCTAAATTGAGTGGAGAAGAAATGGCACCTGCACCCTTGTGTAGAATAGGACTTAGGAAACCATAATTCCTAAGAAGAGTAGCACACAAGAGTTCACAAAAATACAAAGCATAATAGTATAGTCAACAATCATAGCACAGAGCACCTTGATAGCACAAGTAGCATAGAAATAACTTAGGCTAATTTATCCCATATCTCCCATAAAATAGTATAACTAGATATCATCCCCTATATGGTCTACCATGAGTGCACTACATGCCAAAACAAAAGGGTAATAGATCCTCCATTAGGATTCATGACAATATATGGGTACATTATGTTGGGAACTAATGCTAGTAGAGCCTTAGGTACTTCCACCAATAGATAGAGATACAAATGATTTGATATTCCTAATGTAGAGCTTGGTGCATGTAAGAAAAAGGATCATCCTAGTGAACCCCATTGACATTTACTGTTTTCTAGGAATATGTAGGGTTCTATTCATTATGCCCAAAGGGATTTGTCATAGGTTTTTATAAGTGACCTACAACACTATACCATGGAGATCATTAATGGGCCCATTTATAAGCACATGATCCTAGCTCAACCATACACCAACATGTAATAACGTTATGACAAAGATTCCATGTGTCACTTGTTAACGCAACCAAGGAGGCATACATCCATAATATAAAATTTAAGAAAGTCTAGAACAACATCTTGGTGTAGAGAAAATAATACATATCCTATTTTTTGCACAAAAATAGGAGCTCAAGGAGAATATGAAGACGTTGGTATTATGATTTTCATGGTTGCAGCTAGTTGGTGTTGGAATTTCTTTCATGGTTGCAACTAGCTTTTGTTGGCATTGTTTTCAACCCTATGATGATCTATATGCATTGATTTCAACCTTGTGATGCATTGTGTTGACCTAAATGATGTTTGATGTCAACCTTGTGATGGTATATATGATCACATTGACATGGTTTGTATGTAGATCTATAGGCGCTGAAGATGATTTCTCGGGTGTTAGACATGTTGATCCATGTTGATGATTTTGGAACATTAGGTCTTCTTTTTCATGATCATGTATTGTTGTAGAGATGTTTGGAATAGTTTATCATTTGATGTCCTAGCCTATTTCATCTACTTGTAGAGGTGCTATAGTGTTCTGCAAAGGTGTTGGAGGTTGTACAGGAGTCTGAGGAGAGTACATGACTTGTTGGCACGCTTGTCAACCCTTGACTTTTTATCTTCTAGGCCAACTTGGTGGAGGAACTTGGTTGTGATATTTAACCTTCTTCCAAAGGTGTCACAAAGATTGGTAGAGATTTTGAAGTCTGTACAGATGATAATGAAGGTGTACATGAAATTAGTTGGTAGAGTTTCTTAGTTGAATATCTTTTGATTTATATTATACTTTTCCCCAACCGCTACAAAGAAGTATCATGGGTGCGACTAAAACTCTTTAGCCAAGATCTTCCAATGTTGTGCATCTGGCTATAATCCTTTCAGCCAAGATTTGCTAGTGTTTTCTGTATAGCTAAAGATTTACATGAAAATTGCTTTGCATTCCTCACACACGTCATTAGTATTTCGACTTGTTAATTCTTAGAAGGTTCTAAATTAATTGGATAAGGTAAAAGTTGTTTGAATAAGTCATCCATTGCGTGTGAATGCCTTTAGTGCACAGGTAGTGATGGGTATGTGTGGATTTTGTAAAATTTATGCACCTTTGAGCTCATTCCAAAAGTGGATTTCACCCAACACATTACATATACTTCATTTTGGATATGGGATATGGTTGGTTAATGTGATTGAAAGTGAGAGATGGATATAGAGAGGAAGAATGCCTCATACATATTGGTGAGCCTAGTGCATGAGTGTAAATGGAAATAGTGTGAAATAATAAAAGACTTGTAGTAGAGTATTGAATTAAATTATAAATTTGCAAATCAGATTCGTTGTAGAGACAAATCAGAGGCATAATGTGTTTCTTCAAATTTTGTTTGGAGATCATGGATTGAGAAGTGCACCTATTGCATATTTGACATTTGTTTTGCAGGGTTGTTGGTGTATATGGTAGTATGCCTTATTTTTTTTATGGTGTATAAATTTTGTGGGTTTGATGTTATCTTGTTATGGTTGAGAAGGATTTGTGTTTATGCTACTCGATGGTTATGTTTTTGGTGATTTTATGTATGTTTTGGTGCCACTATTTTCTAGAATATAAAACATTTTGTTTGTAGTGTTTTGATTATGATTTGTATAGATTTTCTTATTGTTGGGGCTTGATAGCAGAGCTTAATTTTTTTGAGCATAGTGTGTTGGATCTAGTTTGAAAATGAATGAAATTGAGATTTGCATAGAGTTGTGGAGGAGTTTCCTCTAGCAACTAGATGCTTACTAACTTGGAGCAATGATTCCATCTGAGTGGGTGTCAATGGTAGTGTTGCATAAGTGGTCAATTTTACCTAGTGGGAGCTGGAGTAGTTGGTGGTTGCCAACTCATTATATTTTTGGGATCGAGTCTCCTAGCATGTGGTTGCAGGCTAACTATTTTTGAGTTCGAGTCTCCTATCTGGTGGTAGCTGACAATCTATGTAATTGACTATTGCTTGACATAATAGAATATTCAAAGAAGTGAAACAAAACCAAGAACGATTCTTCTCCCGAAAGGGTTTCCACCAGAAATCTTTGTGTTTATGACAATTCATGTTTCCGTTTTGATGTTTTGTTGATGGTGTTAGTGTCAGTCTTTGAAACCTTCCTCTAGTGATCAAACATGCTCTTACAAAGTGATTTTAAGGTGTCAAGGTCAAATTTTGTCATTTCAGTGAGTCTTCAAGAAAAATTTGGTCACTAGATATTAGGTCTAGGGTGTGTTTTCACTCCTTTCAAAGTTGTCTAAATGTCGGTCCATGTCACCATTTAGCTGAGTGTACCATCATTCAGAGGGTTGTCATCATCATGTCAGGTTCTAATGGTGTTATAGACATATTTGGGCACTACAACCCGAATCTTATATGTCCATAAACCAAGGGCTTCTAAGTCCCTAAAAGTGTTGTTTCATACCCTAAAGGAGCAAGGTCAACTGATTACATCATCTCCCAAAAGTTATCCTTGAAAAACTACTCAGAACTGGTCAAAATAGGACCATACAGACTGCTTAGTGCTAAGGGTGTGATGCATCTCACCTGCCACATGCAAAAAGTGTTATGCATACTTGAAAGCCCTTCTGTAGAGTGCGATGAGCGAGAACGGACAAATGGCAGAGGCAGTTGGCTAGGTGGAAACCCAAAGAATCTTCTAGAAACTACCCATTCGACACTTGCCTCTCTGAATTCGCTCGGGGATGAATAAGATGATGAAATCTCCAAGTGGAATCAAGAACTATCAGAGAGATGACACTAATAAAAATCCCAGAAGATGACTCACCCACCTGCAAACATCTATATATGGATCCCTCATCCTAGAGATCCAGAGGCTGGAATTTTGTATTTTGTAAGGAAGTGCTATTGGTTTCTCTATGAAACATCATAGTGTTGGGCGATCTAAGATTTTCATGAGGTGAAGAGGGCTTTCATGCTGGGAGGATGGCGCTGGGTCAAACCAATGGGTTGTAATCCTCTCTTCTACTACTATCAATAAAGTTATTTGAGTTTTCCTCCATATTCTTGTATATCTCTGAATATTTTATTGATGTACGCATTTGTATGGTTAATATATATTAGATCCTATATTTTTTATGATTATAGATGTCTATGCTTTTATGGTATTTTGTTGCTTTGACTCTACAGGTGTTCTTTGAAGCGTGAAAAGTGAAGGAGTGGCAAAGATCTGTCAAAGGGGAGAGGAAACAAGCAAGGAGCCAAGTGAAAGACTGAGGTTGGTACTCTATACTTCTCGCTCATATATATATCGTAAAGGAAAACACAAGTGACTTTAGTTTTTTTGTTTCTAAGATAGCTACCCGTCTTAGTGGGACTAACAGCTCTGAATGGACACTAGTTTTCCCGATAACAAAATGGCGACTCCACTAGGGAGCGAATAGCTTGTTTATTTGTTTCTATTTGTTTACTTTACAAACTACAGACAGAGCCTGAGGTTAAGCTAGCTAGCCTTCGAACTACATTTTCTATGCAAGTGCAAAGTAGATCAATATTGCTTTAGTCCATCTCTAGGTTTTGTTTATAAACTGAACAACTGACTTGCAAACATCCTAAGTGCCCTGGTGGTAGTTGTTATCACTCAGGTTGTTCCCTAGGAGAGATCAAAAATAAGGGAATACGGCCGAGGTAACCACTAACCAGTCTTTTAGCTGCAGATTCTAGCCAATCTGCAACCACAAAGGGCTCTCTCTTTGTGATTTAGATTTGTATGATTATATGTTAGGCTAGTTATGAAGCACAAATTTTGTTTGGTGTTTCGAAAGTGACATTCAGTAGAATAGAGCTGCAAAGTGTGGGAAGTTCAGACCATTCGGTTAATGGAGTCAATGAAGAATAACTTCTGGGTACGATTTCTTGGTAAAAGGAAGGACTACATAGCGAGATAATTACCCATGGAACAATATTTGAGTTGGAGTTTAAGATGAAATGAGGTCAATGAATGAAAGGCAATTAAGAATCTTTCATTAAGATAATAGAAGGAAAAGTGAAAGAATATCATCAAGGAGCAGTAGGAATTCCTTAACTATATTCAGAGTGTAAGAACCAGGGAGATAGGAGCAATCAATAATTCCTGCCTATGCTAGTTCTATGGAAAACATAAAAAATTGATAGGAATTGAACACAGAGTATAGCAAAGTAAATTCTAAGTTATTCTTTTTTCCTGTAATTTATAATATGATATATAGATGATACTTAACACATAGAAACAATAAAACAAGAGTTAAAAGGACTTATTGATCCATAAGGTAGCACAAGAATTCTGCAACATATCCATTTGTCAATAATGCCACAACCAGCAAGTTCATCAGCAAAGCATTCCAGCAATCTTTATTCTGAAGAGTTCTTTGAAAAATTACAGCACAAGTCCAGAATGATATTCACCAACCAACAACAATACATATCTTGAGAAGGTATTTATAAAAGAGTTTACAAAATATCATGTACGAAAATATCAAGTAATAAATTCATCCATCTACTTTGGCAGAGGCAATAACTGATATGGAAAACCACGAAGAAATGAATAAAGGAATAACTATGTTGTACTGGCCTCCTTAGGTATCCTGTTATTGTTGTCTTTTTCGCTCAAATAGTCGGCTGATGGCTGCTTCTCTAATTTGCGTTCTTGATGTGCTGTCACTTGTCACCTGTGCCTGAATTTGTTTGAACGCTTTTAGCGCGAATTCCATCCTTTGTCGATTTGATTTTCTGACAGGAGACCCATACATTGCAATTCACTTTTAATGCAGACAATTTACAAAAAGAGAATCAAACTACCTTGGCAAGACCTCAAGCATGATCTGTCACCATTGATCTGTTGGTAACTGATGCTTTTTCAGTTTAATTAATGTCTCATCAGCTTCAGTATACTTGTAATAGTTTGGCTGGACTTCAAAGGGATGTGCTATCTCATGCTCAATGTAAAACAAATTTTCCAATTTGTGATATAAACTTTCTCCAGAGGGAGGCACTGTCTCTTCTGAAATGCTTTATGATGCTGTAATTTGATTGATAACATAGGTATTAAGTCTATGAGCATAATGTTCATGTTTTAACAGCCTCCCATTGCTAGTGAATAAGCTAGGTAACCATTTGCTCTGTAACACTGCAAACTTCTGTCTGAAGGCATTTACCTCTGTCTACATTTCTTGACACTTTCTTTCTATAGTTTGTACAAAATTCCTCATGGTCAGCACCTTTTTGACTCTCAAAATAGTGTCTGTCTTGTTCTGAATATCTAGAGATGCTAGCTGCTCACTGGTATGAGTATTCAAAAAATGAATCAATTGATTGGCCTGCTCAGGCTTGTTTGCCAATAATGCTCTAGCCTTTTGAGTCTCATATTGAGCTAACCCTATCAATTCAATCTGGTCAAAATTAGTCTGTATTGTTGTCCATTGATCAACAATAGACTAGCCAATTTTATCCCACAAAATAGTTTTGATTTCTATTAGAGTTTTATGAAGAGTGAGGTCCTTTTCCAAGGCTTTTATTTTATTTTCCAAGGCCTTCACTTCTATGTCGTTGTTTCCTTCGAAATGTTGAAGGCGACCAACGCTGAAAGGCACAGCCGTATTGTTCCGAGTTCCTTTCTATCAAGAAGGTTCCATTCTTCATCGTCCATATCCTTTGGGTGCTTTGTTTTTCCGCCCAATGGTAGGCATAGATCTTTCTGATACAGATAATCTTCCATCTGCATCTTCCACAGCGAGAAGTTTTGGCCGTTAAATTTCTCGACCCTAAACTTACCATTTTCCGCCATTGCTCCCACTCGAACTAGGAACCCTTCTTTCCTGCGAGTTTATCAGCCCAATAGACCTTCGGCTCTGATACCAGTTGTTAGAATATTATATATTACGGAGCAATGGAACACATGAAATAATGCAGAAATATAAACACAGAAAATGCACAAAACAAGAGAGACACAGATATACGTGGTTCACACAGTTTGGGCTACGTCCACCCCGAACAGCCAATCCTTCCTTTCTATTATCTAGCAAAATGAAGAGACACAACCTACAGCAAATCCGCTATAATATCCTATGTCTTCTCTCACAGTATCACCTCTATGTTTCTCGCTCACAACCTCGTCGAGACAGATTTGCTCCAAGCTCTCTCTATCGTTATCGAAGGATCTCACAACAACAACTACTCCTCCTCCTCCTGATCCTCTACCTCCGGTCTCTTTGCCTGCAACAACTCTTTCATGGTCGCTATAGATTGCAGCTTCCTCGCCTTCATCTATCTACCTTTGTAGAACCTTTTTTTGGCTGCATTTAGATTAGATTTGCGAACAAACTATGCATCAATCCTTTCTATGTCTACCAGGCTAAATAACCCTTGGCAACAAAAGCTTTTTCTGAAGCCAATACACAACCTTTGGCTCTGATACCAATTGTTAAGAAATTTACCCAAGAACACAAATTAATTACTGAGAGAAAAACAAATATAAAAATAACTAGCAATAACCATAAACACATGAACACAAATGTTTATCTGGGAAAACCCCAAATCCGGGGAAAAACCCAATCATAATGAAATTTCATTATCCTCGCCAAAACCCTGGCCAATCCAGCCAAGTGAGCCTTCACTGCTCACCTCCAGGCCTTTGCGTTACAATGAAGTCCTTTCAGCGTTTTATGGGCTCCATTACATATAATACCACGGACAAAATACCATGGGTGCACAATACCATGTGCCCCAAAACCATTGATGTTTAACTTGGTCAACTTTTGACTTTATCCCGAGTCAAGTTTACCTAACAATTCAACCTTTGCCTCTTCTCCCCTTTCTATTCTGTGGATGCCCCTGTGGGTGTCTCTTATGGTCTGTCCCTTTTTTTGGCTCTTTCCTCATTAAGAGGAGTTTGCAACATAGGGATTTATGTTACCTTTGCTTGTGTTGAAGGGCCTTGCTCTTGACCTTTTTCTTGGGCTATATTTGGCTGATCTGCCATTGTATTTTGCTGCTCTAAATGCTGTACTTCTTTTCCTTTTCCTGCAGGTGGAGTAGTCTCTTGGGCAGGTTGTTGTGAAGGTGTGGCAAATGATGTGCTCATTCCAATGTGTTGTGGCAATGTGAAAGGGACCTGTCCAAAAGAATCCAAGTCAATTGTCTTCTCAAAGTCTTTCATTTCTTTTTCTAATCTCTCTTCTTCAGTAAGCTCTTCAACTATTGTACCCTCTACCCATTCCTGTCGATTAGCATATTGTTCAATCTGAAGGATTATGTGGTGCACATATCCTTCAAGCTTGTTTTTTACTCTTCTAAAGCTTATGAAATTTTTAGGGTCATATGGTGCCTAATGAAAACTTTGTTTTAGCATAAGTTCATCTCTTAGTATCTTGTCTACGTCTTCCCAGGCTTCTTCCCTCTTATTGACGACAAAAGGGCCCAATTGATGTCTTATCTTGAGCTGTGCCTTTTTTCTAGTACCATAAAAATGAGTCAAATATGAACTACTAAATTGCCAGAAGTATTCCAAGGAAAAGAGTCTCATGGGGACATACTTTGGCAACTTGTAGGGAGATAACTGATAGCCATAAATCCTGATCACTGTGTGGTTTTGGTAAAAATACCAGTCACCAATGCTGTAGCCCTTTGAGAGATGTAAAATCCTCTTCATTTCAGCGGAGAGCCTGTCAGGGGGAGTCATCAACAGGGAAGTGGCTGGGTATATGAATAGGTCAATGAACTCACAATATGTATAAGGGGAATGGTGGACTTCATGGAAAACTGAGGTCCAAAAAATTACAGACCTCCTCTCTCCTTTGGGGTCTAGTCTTTTAAGAGGAACTTGGAAACTATCAGGTTGGTAGTACAACAGTAGTTGATATATATAGGATGTGTATTTGAACACCCTTTCTCTCTCTAAAATCATGAATTGCTCATGGATTTTATTTTCTCCTTTGGTGACCTTCCAAGCTTTATCTGTAAAAGTTGTCACACAACCTTCACCGCCTAACTGCCCTGTTGAAATCAGATTTTTCTTTAGATCTGGAACATGCCTTACCTCCTTTAGTAGCCATTGGTTTCCATTCTGCTGTTTTACAAGAACCTTACCCATTCCAACAATTTACAGGGTTTATCATCACCCAAACGAACTTGTCCAAAATCTCCTTGAACATAGTCATGAAAGTATTTCTTATCAGGTGTGGCATGGAATGAGGCCCCTGAATCTACCACC
>APFE030705050.1:22430-56177 GCA_000404065.3 Pinus taeda | reverse complement strand
AGGGTGTCCGTGTCAACTCATTCAAGCGGGTTGGGCAAGGGCTTCTGTGTAAACTCGTTCTGGTGGGTTGGGCAAGGGTGTCCATGTAAACACGTTTGGTCGGGTGGTTTAGTGTGAGGGCATGGCCGAGCACATGAGCCCATATCAAAAATGCTAAGTTGTGACCCGGGGTGGGCTTTGTGCACGTTCGTGCAGCTCATTTTCCTGACTCTCCCTTGTGCCTTCGTTTCGGTCGTGTGGGTGCCGATGTAAACTCATTTGGGCGGGTCGTTTGAGGGCATCCATGTCAACGCGTTCGGGTGGATCTTTTGAGGGCATCCATGTAAACTCGTTCGGGCAAGTCATTCACACAGGTTTTTTAAGGGCGTCTGAGTAAACTCGTTTGAGTGGGTTAGGCGAGGGGGTCCGTGTAAATTTGTTAAGGCAGGTCGGGCGAGGGCATCCGTCTAAACTTGTTTATGTGGATCAGGCGGGTCGGGTGAGGGCATCCATGTAAACTCATTCGGTTGGGTCATTCAGTGTGAGGTTGCACCTAGGCACACGAGCTCATATAAAAAATGCTAAGTTGTGACCCTGCGTGAGCTTTGTGCATGTTTGTGGAGCTCGTTTGCCCAACTCTACCTTGTGCCTTCATTTCAGTCGTGTGTGGGCATCCATGTAAACTCATTCAGGTCGGTCTTTTGAGGGTGCCCATGTAAACTCGTTCGGGTGGGTCGTTTGATGGTGTTCATGTAAACTCATTTGGGTGGGTCATTTGTGGGCGACTGTGTAAACTCGTTCAGGCGTGTCACTTGAGGGTGCCTGTGTTAACTCGTTCAGGTGAGTCGTTTGAGGGCACCCATGTAAACTCGTTCGAGCAGGTCATTTAAGGGCGTTCGTGTAAAATTGATCTGATATTCACCCTATGAGTGACATCAGTTAAAGATTGATTATTTAAAGGTATTACAGACTCATGTGCTGGTGTGTGTGTTTTGTGTTATTGAAGCAACGGATCGATCAAATTGCTAATACACAGATAATAAAATGGAAAGACAACAGAGAAACACAGTAAGCAAACATAAAGACATAAGAAATTTTAATAAGGAGTTCACCCTATTCTCCAGGGCTACATCTCTTATCCAACATTCAGTGGTGGCCTTATTTTATTGTGCCTTTAAGTAGAGAATTACAATACAGGGACTCAATGTGAGTTCTCCTGAAGCAAGTTTTGCTTGGCAAAGTGGTTCTTCGATTCCCCAAGCTACTGCAGTACACAGGCTCTTCTTCTTCGTACCAGCTCTGTGACCTTCTAGTCTTCAGTGGAAAGAGCCAAATGTGGTGCTCAGTCCAGACATATTCCTCTATGGGATGGCTTGAATCTCTCAAGCTCTCTGGTGCTCGATGCTGCTGCTGGTCAACTCGGCCCTTTGTCTCTTTCTGCTTTTACTTTACTTCCTTCTTCTCTAGTTTCTATCTCTCAGTGCTCAGTCCTCCTCTCAGGGTTTGCTCTGACTGACTGTAACTTCAACTGTGTATTCTATCTGTATTCATGGATTTTAGCCATTCGTTCCCATGCCTATTTGATTCCTCTTCCACCATTGTCGATTCACCTTCTGCGGCTGTACTTGGAGTTCCCTGTTCGGCGTCATCATTATCACTCAGGGAGTGGCCACATTTCCTCCTCTAAACAACGCTCGCCTACTTCGTTGGTTTATTTTCTTTAATTACGTTGTGGATGAAGTCTTTCCTCCACCATGGCAGTCAAACAGAATCCAAATTGTTCTAAAATGTGGCATGTTCCTTTATTGATTCTGCTCCCTCCATCGTGCTTGATCTCAGCGGTCCGATTTGGGGCATCCAAATCTAACGCCATATGCACGTCCTATGTAGTTGACTTGCTCGACCGATAGCGTGCGATCAATAGTGGTTTTCGCTCACCTCTGCTTGCCACACGTCGATCGATGTATGGAATCGCCCTGCTTTCATCTAAACCTCTTACCATTTGAGGGCACCCTGATCAATACCGTCGGTTTTTTGGAGCACGGGTCCTGCCTTGTCCTTTAGCGCTTTTTCGCTTTTCACTCGTGGTTCTCTAGCTCCTGACACAACCGAGTACTTGAGGCTCCTTGATTTTGGCCCTGTTCACCCAAAGCGCTAATCGCGCATCAAAAACCTCCTTATTTTCTCGATCCAGGCTTCCCAGGGGCTACTTTGACCTCCCGCACAATCTCCATGGGCCTTGGTCAGTGTGCTTTGACTGAAGTCCTCGTTGTTCCACACTGGCTTCCACTGCCACTAGTTCAGGGTGTTTTTGATCGCTGTTTTGGAATTTTTAGAGTTTTGTCTCAACCTGATACAGTCATGGTTCCTTGACAGTTCCTGATGGATCCAATTCAGATCATGGACTTCCCACTTAAAATATTTTGGACAACCAAAAGTTGGTTTTCTTTCAAGCATCAATTAAGTGAGGAAACTGTTGTCTCACTTGTCCAATCTAAATCCACTTTGCATTGCTTGGCTTTTAACCTTTGAGTCCAATTCTGAGGTACTCAACATCTCCTCTATGCATCATCCTCACCTTCTTGTCCAAGACTGTGTCTTCCTGCAATTCATTAAGATATTCAAGTAGCGGGACATCAATAGAAGGCAATTGACTTTGCTCTTCAGGGTCCTCAATCATTGAAGGTTAAAAAATTCTCAAGAAATATGCATTTACGACTGAGTAGATGGGCATGTAAGCTGGTAGATCAAGGAAAAAAACATTTTCACCAATATTTTCAAGTATCCTAAAAGGTCCATACCTGATAGGATTTAGCTTTTTACCTTCACCTTACATCCTGTCCTTGCTGATGTATAGCCAGACCTAGTCTCCAACTTGAAAACTATGTTCCATTTGATGCTTGTCATGCCTAGCCTTGTATTTGGATTGGCTCTTTTCCAGTTGTTCTTGTACTGCCTGGTGGTCTCCTGGATCTGTTCAATGAACCTAGTTGTCTTATCCACATTAATGTGTCCATCAACCGTGGTATCTTTACCAAAGACAAAATCCAAAGGAGACCTTGGTATGAAACCAAAACAGGTCTCAAAAGGAGATCTCTGTGTAGAAGAGTGTTTTTCTCTATTATAAGCATGTTGCACATAACACAAATGTTCATCCCAAAGCTTAGGATGTTTGCTGCAATATCCCCTGAGTAACTGGATCACTGTCCTGTTAATTACTTATGTCTGGCCATCATTTTTTGGATGAAAAGTTGTGCTTTTCTTCAATTGGGTGTCCATCAGTTCCCATAGACTTGACCAAAACTTCCCCACAAATCGGGTGTCTCGATCAGATATAATATAAGTGGGTAATCCAAAATGAACCCATACATGTTCAAAGAATAATTTTGGAGTTTGTTCAGTTGTAATCTATTTATTACAAGGTATCAAAATACACATTTTGCTGAACCTATCCACAACCACATATAGATAATCATGACCTTTCCTAGATTTAGGTAGTTCTCCAACAAAATCCATGGAAACACTTTCCCAAGGGTGAGAAGGAACTGGTAAATGAGTGTACAAGCCTAGTTTTCTATTGATGGGCTTGCTTTTAGCACACATAGTACACCCTCTTACATATCTAGAAACTGTCTCATTCATTTTCAGCCAATAACAAAATCTTTGCAGTTGTGCAACTGTTTTACTTACCCCAAAGTGACCTGATATCAGAGAAGTGTGTGCTTCTCTAATTATCTTTACTCTCTTGCTTTGTGGAATGCAGAGTTTCCCACAATGATATAAGAGTCGTTCCTTCACATGATAGTCCAATTCTTCTACCTTTTTGCCTTGACTCAAAGTTGCATATACATCTTTAAAGTCTATATCTTGAGCATATTGTTTAATGTAACTTTCATGTAGTACATAATTATACTTAAGTATAGTAGATGCATTTATAATGGGTCTAGATAACATTTCTGCAACTTTGTTGTGTATTCCCTTTTTATATCTAATGACTAGATGAAATTGTTGTAGAAAACACATGCATTTGTAATGCCTTGATTGCTGCAACTTAGTTTGGGAGTATAGATATTGAAGTGGTTGATGATAAACATGTATTACTGTATCTTTCCCCATTAAGTATTGTTTCCACTTTTTCATACTCTGAAATAATGCATACAATTCTTTATATTATGTAGGATAGTTAACTACTGTAGGATTAAAAGTCTCAGAATGATGACATATGGGTTTACCGTGTTGTGTCGACACTACTCCCATGGCATAGTCACTGGCATCTGTTTGGATTTCAAATGGTCTTTGTAGATTAGGTAGTGCTAGTATAGGTGTTGTACTAATCTTTTATTTCAAGGTGTCGAAGGCTTTCTAATGTTTGCCTCCCCACTGAAACACCTTATTCAATCCTGTAAAAGCATGTAAGGGAGATGCAATTGAGGAAAAATTAGAAATGAACTTCCTCCAATATTGTGTTGCTCCTAAGAAGCTTCTCACTTTTGTAGCAGACTTGGGTTTAGGCCAGTTTACAATGATTGCCACTTTAGAAGGATCTATTTTCAATTCACCACCCGCTACTATATGACCCAAATAATTTAGAGATGTTTTTCCAAATTCACATTTTGAGAGTTTAACATAAAGTTTTTCTCTTTTCAAAAAATCTAATGTCTACTTAACATGCTTTAAGTGTTCTTCCCATGTTTAAATAAAAATAAGAATGTCATCCAGATACACAATAACAAAATTATCAAGAAAAGACCTGAGTACATCATTCATTAATCTCATGAAAGTTGCAGGAGCATTGGTCAAGACAAAAGGAATAACTAGCCACTCATACAATAACTGCTTTGTTTTGAAAGCAGTCTTCCATGCATCTTGCTCAGCAACTCTAATCTGATGGTATCCACTGTGAAAATCCTGCTTGGTGAAATAAACAACTTCCTTCAATTGATCTAAAATATCATCTACGTGAGGAAGGGGATAACAATTTTTTATTGTTATCTTATTCAATGCTCGGTAGTCAATGCACATTCTCCATGACCCATCTTTCTTTCTCACCAAAATGATTGGTGACCCACATGGTGATGTGTTAGGCATAATGAATCCCTTCTCGAGCAACTCCTGCACCTGCTTCTTGATTTTAGCATTCTCTAAAGTATACAACCTGTACATCCCAATGTTAGGCAATGGAACATCTTGCTGCAAAATAATATCATGTACTATTTCCTTTTTGGGTGGCAGACCTTTAGGTCCCTGAAACAAGACATCATTTTCTGAAACAATCTTTTCTATATCAGGTTGCTGCTGAGAATTACAGCCCTCAAATAAATTGGTTTTAATAGGTTTATTTTCCTTTACAACCATTAGTAAGAATTGTTTGCAAAAATTTATCATTCTTTTCATTTGCCCAGAATTTATGAGAGTATAATTATTCTTGAGCTTGTGAGCTCTTAGAAAGTATTCGATTCCATCTTTAATAAGTAGATACTTGTTCTCATCTCTATAGAAAATATCCTTTCTATCATACAAGTAAGGACTTCCTAAAACAATTCCACATATATCCAAAGGAATTATGTCTAACTCAACCTCATCTACAAATGCTGACCCAAAAGAAAACTTGAGTTTGCACTGTCTAGTCACTTGTAGTTGTGCTTTATCATTCAACCATCCTAATGGGTATGGTTTCTTGTGAGGTGTAGTTGCTAATCCCAATATCTTTACAATTTCTTCAGAAATAAAATTTACTTGTGAGCCACTATCAAACAAAGTATCAATATTTTGATGTTTGGAAATAACTCAAATATGAGAAAGCTCGTGCCTTTTTCTCTCATGTTCTTCATCAATAATAGTTTGAGTAGAATTACTAGTACATGCTTCAGAATTCTAACCTTTTATATCCGTGGCTGCAATTATTGTTTCATCTTTCAAGTTTGACCCCAAATATTTCTGAATAGATGCAACAATCTTCTTCTTCTTGCCCTCAGACTTCTTAGGTCTCAGCTCTGGATGCAAAATCCAATAGTGCTCATCATCATGCCCCTCCTTTTTGCAGGGAGTGTATGAAGCTTTTCTTTTCTATGCAGTGTTATCCTTCCTTGCTTTCCACTTCTATTTTCGTTTCTCCTTTCTCTTTCTTGCAGTGGGTTGGAATGGTCCCCCAACTTTTGGATTTCCATTCTTTCCTCTAGCTTCTAGATGAGTAGCTTGTACAGATACCTCATCTATACTAGTGGGATTAAACATGAGGATGGTGTGCCTCATGTAGCTGTGTAGACCACGAATGTACTTCAAAAGAGTCTCTGGTGAGTCCAATGAGATCCCTAGAATCAATGCTCTCTTTCTAAATTCTTAAGTATACCCTTGCACACATTTCCCTTTCAACTGCCGAAGAGTTGCCAACTCATCATGGCTTGTTGCATGTAGGCCAATGGATAGAACTGTTTCTTGATTGCAGAAACAAAGTCACTCTAGACAGAGATAGTCTAACCATGTTTTTTCATATTAGCTTGGGTTCTGCCTGCCCACCAAACCAAGGCAGTGCCTCCTACGCATAAGCTTTCTATCTGAATTTTTCTCTTGTCTGAGTCAATGTTTTGCACTCTGCAATACACATCAATTTGTCTAATCCAATTGTTCAACTTTTTAGCATTTAGCTATCCATCATATATAGGCAAATCAAATTTAACATCTAGTTTAATCAAATATGCTTTCTTGTTATGTGCAGGGCTATTAGGAGGTGTGAGAAAGCTTTCCCCTTTCCCTTTTCCTTTTGAGTGGTCATGGGAATGAGACTCATCTTCTTCTTTATCTTGTTTAGAACCTCAGGAATATTCATCCTTATTCTTTCTAAAGTCCATATACATTTCTTCTACCATATACTTTATAGCTAGGAAACTCTCCATGAATTGAGGGTCCGACCCCATAGAACCTTCCTCTAACATTGTCTTCCGAGAATAGACTCTCCCAATTTTAGGATTAGTTTCGACCAACTCTCTTTCTCCTAACTTGAGCTTTGATCTAGTGAGCATTCAACAACTAAACCAACACAAGCTTGTCTAACCTTATAGCCTAGAGCTCTGATACCAATTGATCTAATATTCACCCTATGAGTGACATCAGTTAAAGATTGATTGTTTAAAGGTATTACAGACTCATGTGTTGGTGTGTGTGTTCTGTGTTATTGAAGCAACAAATCAATCAGATTACCAATACACAAAAAATAAAATGGAAAGAAAGCAGAGAAACACAATAAGAAAAAACAAAGACACAAGAAATTTTAATAAGATGGTCACCCTATTCTCCAGGGCTACATCTCTGGTCTAGCTTTCAGTGGTGGCTTGTTTTATTGTACCTTTAAGTAGAGAATTACAATACAGGGACTCAATGTGAGTTCTCCTGAAGCAAGATTTGCCTAGCAAGGTGGTTCTTGGATTCCCCAATCCACTGGAGTACACAGACTCTTCTTCCTCCTACCAGCTCTATGAACCTCTGGTCTTCAGTGGAAAGAGACAAATGTGGTGCTAAGTCCAAACAGATTTCTCTATGGGATGGCTTGAACCTCTCAATCTCTCTGGTGCTTGATGCTGCCACTGGTCAGCTCGGCCCTCTGTCTCTTTTTTCTTTTGCTTTACTGCCTTCTTCTCTGGTTTCTATCTCTTAGTGTTCAGTCCTCCTCTCGGGGTTCACTCTGACTGACTCTAACTTCAACTGTGTATTCTATCTTTGTTCATGGCTTTAGACATTCATTCCCATGCCTATTTGGTTCCTCTTCCGCCATTGTAGATTCACCTTCTGCAACTGCACTTGGAGGTCCCTATTCGACGTCATCATGAACACTCAAGGAGTGGCCACATGTCCTCCTCTAAATAGCGCCAACCTGCTTCGTCGGTTCATTTTCTTCAGTTACATCATGGGTGAAGTCTTTCCTACACCGTGGCGGTCAAAAGGATTCCAAATCCTTCTAAAATGCGTCGTGTTCCTTTATCGATTCTACTCCCTCCATCAGGCTTGATCTCAACCATCCAATATGGGGCCTCCAAATGTGATGCCATATGCACGTCCCACGCGGTTGACTTGCTCAACCAATAGCGTGCGATCAATGGCGGTTTTATTTTACCTCCGCTTGCCACGCATCGATCGATGTATGGAATCGCCCCACTTTTTCCAAAACCTCTTAATGTTTGAGGGCACCCCGATCAATACCACCAGTTTTTTGTAGCATGGGTCCCACCTTGTCCTTTAGTGATTTTTTGCTTTTTGCTTGTGGTTCTCTGGCTCTTGAAACGACCGAGTGCTCGAGGCTCCTCCATTTTGGCCCTGTTCGCACATCGAAAACCTCCTTATTTTCCCGATTTGGGCCTCCCAGGGGCTACTTTGACCTCCCGCGCAGTCTCCATGGGTATCGGTCAACACGCTTTGACTGAGGTCCTCGTCGTTCCACACTGGCTACCACTACCACTAGTTCAAGGTGTTTTCATCGATGTTTTGGAATTTTTAGAGTTTTGTCCCAACTTGATACAGTCATGGTTCTTTGACAATTCTTGATGGATCTAGTTCAGATCAAAACTCATTCAGGTGGGTCGTTTGAAGGCACTTGTGTAAAATCATTTGGTTAGGTTGTTCATTGTGAGTCACAGGAGCCCGTATCAAAATTGCTAAGTTGTGACTCAGGGTGGGCTTTGTGCACATTCGTGTAGCTTGTTTGCCTGGCTCTCCCTTGTGCCTTCATTTCAGTCGTGTGTGGGTGCCCATGTAAACTCAGTCAGGTTGGGTTAGGTCAGGTTGTGTCATGTCGTGTGAGGGAACCCATGAAAACTCATTCGGTTGGGTCTGGTCAGGTCATGTGAGGGCACCCATGTAAACTTGTTCTAGCACGGTCTTGCTTTTCATGTGAAAAGTGGGTTGGTAATTGAGATGTTTGTTCGGTTTTACCTGAAGGATGGCCTTGGGTCATTTGTAGGGTGGCTTATTCTCATCTACTCTCCATCCTCACTCGATAGCACACGAGTGGTAATGTTGTCCATCCTCGTATTGGTCCCCGGGTCAGCTTTTTGTGTGAAAGTTGGGTTGGTAATTGAGTTGTTTTTTTGAGTTTGCCTGAAGAATGGCCTTGGGTCATTTGTAGGGTGGTTTATTTTCATCTTCTCTCCATCCCCACTCGGTAGCACATGAGTGGTAATTTTGGCCATGCTCGTCCCGAGAGGCATATGTGAACAATTTCCCTTCTTCTCTCCAAGTTCTTGGAGTTGTATGGTTTGTTGTGGTCTGGCTCCTGAGCTCGTCCTAGTCCCTTGTCCTCATCCAAATGATACAAGTGAGAGGTTTTATTTTCGTGTGAAAGGTGGGTTGGTAATTGAGTTGTTTTTTCAGCTTTGCTTAAAGGATGGCCTTGGGTCATTTGTAGGGTGGTTGATTTTCATCTTCTCTCCATCCCCACTTAGTAGCACATGAGCGGTCATGTTGGCCATTCTCATCCCAGGAGGCATATGTGAACAATTCCCTTTTTTCTCTCCAAGTTCTTGGAGTTGCATGGGATGTTGTGTTGTGGCTCCTAAGCTTGTCCTAGCTGCTCGTGACCATCCAAATGATACAAGTGATAGGTTTTCTTTTCATGTGAAAGGTGGGTTGGTAATTGAGTTTTTTTTTCGTGTTTGCATGAAGAGATGGCATTGGGTAATGTTGGCCATGCTCGTCTTGGGAGGCATATGTGAACAATTTCCCTTCTACTATCCAAGTCCTTGGAGTTGTATGGGTTGTTGCGGTGTGGCTCCCGGGCTCATCTTGGTCCCTCATGCCCATCCAATTGATACAAGTGACAAGTTTGCTTTCCGTGTGAAAGGTGGGTTGGTAATTGAGTTGTTTTTTTGGGCTTGCCTAAATGATGGCCTTGGGTCATTTGTAGGGTGGCTGATTTTCATCTTCTGTCCATCCCCACTCGGTAGCACATGAGTGGTAATGTTGGCCATGCTCGTGGCAAGAGGAATATGTGAACAATTCCCCTTCTTCTCTCTAAGTTCTTGGAGTTGTATGGGTTGTTGTGGTGTGGATCCCTGGCTCGTCCTGGTTCTCTCGTGCCCATCCAAATGATACAAGTGACAGTTTTCTTTCCGTGTGAAAGGTGGGTTGGTAATTGAGTTGTTTTTTTGGGTTTTCCTGAATGATGGCCTTGGGTTGTTTGTAGGGTGGCCGATTTTCATCTCCTCTCCATCCCCACTCAGTAGCACATGAGCGGTAATATTGGCGATGCTCTTCTTGGGAGGCATATGTGAACAATTCTCCTTCTTCTCTCTAAGTTCTTGGAGTTGTATGGGTTGTCGTGGTGTGGCTCCCTGGCTCGTCCTGGTCACCTCGTGCCCATCCAAATGATACAAGTGACAGGTTTTTTTTTCGTGTGAAAGGTGGGTTGGTAATTGAGTTATTTTTTCGAAATTACCTAAACGATGGCCTTGGGTTGTTTGTAGGGCGGAAATTTTTTATCTTCTCTCCATCCCCACTCGGTAGCACATGAGCAGTAATGTTGGCCATGCTCATGCCTAGAGGCATATGTGAACAATTCCCCTTCTGGTCTCTAAGTTATTGGAGTTTTATGGGTTGTTGTGTTGTGGCTCCCTGGCTTGTCCTGGTCCCTCGTGCCCGTCCAAATGATACAAGTGATAGGTCTTCTTTCCGTGTGAAATGTGGGCTGGTAATTGGGTTGTTTTGTCAGGTTCGCTTGAACGATGGCCTTGGGTCATTTGTAGGGTGGCTAAATTTCATCTTCTCTCCATCCCCACTCAGTAGCACATGAGCGATAATGTTGGCCATGCTCATCCCCATCGCTCTTGCCCATATGAATGATAAAAATGTTAAAGTTTGCTCGACACTCCTTTGATCTTTCGTTGTTGTGGTCCCAAATGGAAAACCCAAAACTACATTGTGCCTATGTCACTCTCGTGCCCCTCGGTTGTTGCGAATAGAAAATTTTGATTGGGCTGGGGATCCATGTGTGGCTCCATTGAAATTGGCTCCTCATTATATTGTTCACCTCCTCCCTATTTGATGGGGAGGGATTTTCTTTACATGTGAAAGGTGGGTTGGTAATTGTGTTGGTTTGTTGGGTTTGCCTCAAGAATTGCCTTGGGTCATTTGTAGGGTGGCCAATTTTCATCTTCTCTCCATACCCACTCTATCACGCCCCCAAGCCTATAGTGGTCTTTCAACCGTGCCGGCGAGGTGCGGCACCACCGAACACTTTCTTTTTAACAATACTTGTGCACATGGACTACGCCTAATTCACAACCGTGTACTTAGTTTGTGTTTCGCAACCAAGTATAAAATGCATTTAACCTTTATATCAGTGATCACCCATACTTAATCATTATCCACAAAAATTATAAAATAACAACAATCGCATGATATAAAGCGGAGGGGAAACTCCCGAACAATCTGCCCAACAATGTATATTATATCAGTTTTCAATAATACAATGTGCAAGTGTGCTTCACAAACTCCAAGCCAACACTTAGCCAAATTTACAAATATAGGCAATCTTGCCTTACAACAGTTTCATGCATCCCTTGTACAAAGAATGGTGCTCACACGAGCCACCTAAAATCCCCTGCCAAATCTGCACCAAAACCGTACCATAGAACCACCTCTACACAACCTTTGACTTATCACCAAGTCTCAACCCAAGCGTACATGTCACCAAGGCTAGTGTGCATGAGATGTGTGCATCTCCTTCCAAGTGCACACTTCTACTTGTCCTTTGCAAAGAATGCGAGTTGTTCAATGATGTTTTTGGAGAGCTCCATGCTCACATGTATATAGGCATTCAAGAATGGTTATGTTGTGGGTGGAAGCCCCTTGGCCGACCCACAAATCCGCCATAACGCAACCCCAAACACCAATAATGCAACTTGGCCTTGCCATCATGCAAGCCTCCTCCAATGCCATATAAACCTACCACACTTAGTCGCATAAGTGTGTCATTCGTTCGCATGTCGTTCAGTTGTATCCGCCTTTTGTTGCATTGTTGTTTCATGTATCGTCGCATTTCTTCCGCAGTGCGCGCCCATCGTGCACCCGCCCATGTGCCCGCGCGCCCGCCAGCGCACCTGTCGTCCACCCGCTCCCGTCGTGCACAGTGTCTCACCCCGCTCCCGTCGCAAATGCCTCAAGGTGTTACATCCTCCTCCACCTGAAGTCATTGTCGTCCTCGACAACACCCCCAAGCATCAATCCATGATGTCAACTCCTCCACATATGGAAAACATCCCTGCAACATATGTAGGACTCATCTCCACCATGTCTCATCTAAGTGACCAACTGTCACCAAGATAGTCCATACCAAAGTATGTCATAGATGTCCATGATCATTGACCACCTACCACAATCTCTCCATGTTGCTCTCTACCATGGAAGGCTGATCCTTCCAATATCAAGCTACATGTCCACTGCAACAATGTGTCAACTCCATCATGTCACCAACTCCATCATGTGCAAAACTGCCCATGATATGTCAACAAGTGTTAACAAACCACAACCATGTGTCAACATCTCATCAATCTGCCAAGTGCTCTAAGAGAACACCTCTCCATCAAGTGTCAAGTGTCTCAAGAGAACATCTCTCTCCATCAAGTCAAGTTCCTCAAGAGAACACCTCTCCCCATCATGTGTTCTATGTGACCAGCTGCCATGATACTCCAACACAATGTCAACATGCCCCTGTGCACTTCCGGACCTCATGTCTAAACTAGTTGGGTAGCTAATCCAACCATAACGCTCAAGTCATGAGAGTGAACAAACTCATATCACCATCAGTTATTTCCCAAAACATCTGCCACATCCTGAACTCATCAAGAATAAACCATGTTCAGGTCCATGAAGTAGTCTCCATCCCAACTGTAACATGTCATGATTCTTGATGCCAAGACATCCCTGCACCATCATACCTGCTCAACCTGTTTAAGGGACTCACTGCCATGAGCAGCTAACAATGAGCCCCATCTTATTATTTTTCTAAGAATATGTAGAGGGGTGAGAGCCTGAAGGCTCACCCTCACTAATCAATTTGATCCACCTATCAGGATCCTTAACCTCCATCCTTTGTAGATAAGTGACCCGGTCCTCCTCTAGAACATCCAGCCTCACATATACCTCATCATCATCCTCATCCTCAATCACCTCTAGCCTTCTTGTCAAATCCAAGATGCTACATGAAATTGATTTGATGACCAAGGATTGTTCGGTAAGCTTTGTCTCTGCCATGGACAAACGCTTACTCATGTTACCCAATTTCTTCTCATCCCCCATCTGCATCACTGTCAATTTACAATCAGGCCTAGTCACACCAAAGGTAGGCACACAAATGGGTACATCTTCCCTTCCATCATAAATGTATAGCTTCTTCAAATGTGGAATGGAATCATATTGTTTCATAAACTCCATCCCTAGCATAGCCTCATAGTCATCAATCCTCACTATAGTGAAGTCCACCTTCCCGGTCTTTTCACCAAGTGTAGTGTCCACCTCTTCAGCCACACCAAGAACTTCATCCGAAGGAGAGTTCATTGTCTTCATATGTGCCTTGATAGGAACATATTTCAGCCCAATCTTCCTCGCAATATCTTCACCCATGAAGTTGTGAGAGGCCCCACTATCTACCATAATGAGTATATCAGCATCTCCAACCTTCATTCGGACATACTCTAACTTGTTCCTCTCGGGATCCTTCCGAGATATCACCTCTGTAGCAGCAGCAGCACCAAGTATCTACATCATCCCCACAGAAGCACCTTTTTCTTTTGCATTAGATTGTGCTATAGCAGCCACCTTCGGTTTAGAGGGAAAATTCTTCACCGTGTGTGGACTAGCACAAATCCAACACTTCAAGACTTTCTTTGTCTTCGAACTATCATCTGATTTCGAAGATTCCTCTTTCTTCTTATCTTTCGGTTTATCGGACTTCTTCTTCCTATCATCAGAAGTCTCATCATAATGCTCCACCAACCTGTCAGCTGCAGCAAAGGTTTCTTCAAGTGTCCTGATCCTTTGTCTCTTCACTTCATTGCGTGCCCAAGGCTTCAACCCAACAATAAAATTGAATACCTTGTCTCTCTCAGCCATGTCAGGAAGTTCAAGGACAACACTTTCAAACTCCCATTGGTATGTTTGTAGGTTCCCTGTCTGCTTTATGAATTTTATTTTCATCCTTGCTTCCCATGTTTCATCTTGAGGACTAAAATGGGCTTCGAAATCTCCTTCCATCTCATCCCAAGAAGTGATGTCACTAGCACTGCCATTGGCAATCTGGTCCATCCTCCTTCTCCACCACATCTTAGCATCTTTTGTTAGGAATTGAGCAGCAACCTTGACCTTAGTCTCATCATTGGATAGATCCAACCGTTCCAAGTATTGCTCCATGTCCCACAAGAAGTTGCCAAGATTTTTTGCACTCCTTGTACCATCGAATGAATCTGGTCCCTTAACTTTCACATGAGGCACTCCTCCACCTGAGTCATGCCTCACAACCTTCTTCAACACCGCTATCTCATCCTTGGCTTGTTCAAGAGATTTCTTCAAGTCCATGATCTCTGCAAGACCTTGGTCCCTTGCTTCTTCAACCTCTTTGACCCTTATTTCAAGTTGCGTACACATCAAATCAGTGTACTCATGTTGAGTTCAGAGTTCATCGAGTTCATCATTCACCTTCAAGAATGCCTTTTGTTCTTCCACAAAAAGGTCAATCAGTTGTCCTCTAAGTACTCCAACCTTTCCACTACTTTCTGCATTAACCCAAGGGTAGTGTCCATGGGATCACGACTAGACCTAGCATGACATTCAACCATTTGTAATAGCCTCTTCCTTCTTTCTAATCTAGTCTTGACCATGCACCGGCTTCACTTGCAACCCAAGTCCTTGATGTCACACTTATCAGGAAGTGTTTCACCAACCTCTTTCCCTACAAGAACCTGTTACCACAGCCACTTATTCCCAAGTGCAACCCACACCTGCCTTCGTCACGAGTTTCACTAGCTCTTATACCAACTTCACTTCGGTGAAGTTGTGTAGCAGCTTCTACCTTCAACACCCGGTCATCAGCCTGCTCTGATACCAACTGTCACGCCCCCAAGCCTACGGTGTTCTTTCAACCATGCTGGCGAGGTGCGACACCACCAAACACTTTCTTTTTAACAATACTTGTGCACATGGACTACGCCTAATTCACAACCGTGTACTTAGTTTGTGTTTCGCAACCAAGTATAAAATGCATTTAACCTTTATAGCAATGATCACCCATACTTAATCATTATCCATAGAAATTATAAAAGAACAACAATCGCACGATATAAAGGGGAGGGACAACTCCCGAACAGTCTGCCCAACAATGTATATTATATCAGTTTTCAATAATACAATGCACAAGTGTGCTTGGCAACCTCCAAGCCAACACTTAACCAAATTTACAAAGATAGGCAATCTTTCCTTACAACAGTTTCATGCATCCCTTGTACAAAGAATGGTGCTCACACGAGCCACCTAGAATCCCCTGCCAAATCTACACCAAAACCGAACCATAGAACCACCTCTGCACAACCTTCGACTTATCACCAAGTCTCAACCCAAGCATACAAGTACCAAAGGCTAGTGTGCATGAGATGTGCGCATCTCCTTCCAAATGCACACTTCTTACTTGTCCTTTGTGAAGATGCGAGTGAGTTCAATGATGTTTTGAAGAGCTCCACGCTCACATGTATATAGGCATCCATGGTGGGTTTGCGTGTGGGTGGTAGCCCCTTGGCCGACCCCCAAATCCACCATAATGCACCCCTAAACGCTATCATAACCTGTCGGCCTTGCCATCGTGCAAGCCTCCTCCAATGCAGGTATAAACCTCCCACACTTAGCCGCATAAGTGTGTCATTCGTTCGCACATCGTTCGGTTGTATCCGCCTTTCGTCGCAGTGCTGTTTCATGTATCGTCGCATTTCTTCCGCAGCGCGCGCCCATCGTGCACTCACCCGTGCGTCCGCACGCCCGCCCGTGTGCCCGTCGTCCACCTGCGCCCATCGTGCACGGTGTCTCGCCCGACGCCCATCGCAAATGCCTCAAGGCGTTACACACTCGGTAGCACATGAGCAGTAATGTTGGCCATGCTTGTCCCGGGAGGCATATGTGAACAATTCCCTTTCTGCTCTAAGTTCTCAAAGTTGTATGGGTTGTTGTGGGGTGGCTCCCTGTGACAGCTAGCCTCTTCATTGTTCGGCTATTTTTGGTTCCAATTTCTTGTGCTTGTACTCTTTCTGTGTTGGCATTGTCAGTTGAGATGCATACGTTTAAGAGGAACATAGAAGGGTTTTGCTTGTAAACCACCTACCCTCCCTCTTGCTTGCTTTCTCTGCCAGGTGATGAGGCATTGTTTTCCTTATTGTAAAGTTAAGGGTTGGCATTCCTTTCAAAGTGCACAACATCTGTGGTTGCATTGGCTTTGAGGCTTTGATAGATGTGTTGGCCCATATGTTTGATCGAGCGGTCGGCTTTTTCCTTGGATCTCGTGTGTGTGGCAGGCTTTTGCGGTTGGAAATGTTAAGTCACAACATTTATGGGCATTTGTTGTTTCAATTGTGTATGTGCTCGTGGTCCAATGGGGAGGAGGCTTGCTACCTCGATGGTAGGGGCTATCTGGAAGAACGATTTCGAGGTGGAATGCTTCGACCTCCCTCCTCTGCGTGGAGGTGGTTGTAGGTGAAAATTATTCATTTTCCAGTTGGTAAAATTGTGGGAAATTTCCTAGGTTGCCTATACATAGGGTGCATGGGGTGCGAAGCTGCCTGATCCCTCCTCCTATTTGGATATGTTCTTGTATTGTGTAGCGAGCCTCTTGATTTGCATTATTTCCTCCCTTTGCCTTCGCATCATGGTTGTCGTAGGCGGTCAAGTGATAGAGGTCCACCATTGCTGCTGTCCGGGTGGACTCCTAGGTGGCCTTGGTGCAGGGTGGGGAGGGTCGGGGGGAATTTCTAATAGAGGTTGTGGGCTCGCTTGGTCTTGTTTTATTTCCTTCCAGTTCCCTTACATTGAGGCTACCGCAGGTGTTTATGCGATTGAGGTCCATCATTGAGGCTGTACCGGTGGACTCCTAGGTGGCCTCTATGTGGGGAGGGGAGGATTGGGGGGAATTTCTAGGGGAGATTACAGGCTCAGTTTGTCTTGTATTATTTCCTTCCCTTGCCTTTGTGTCGAGGCTACGCAGGTGATCATCCAATCAAGCTCCACTATTTTTGCTTTCCGAGTGGACTCTTAGGTGGAATCAGTGCGGGGTAGGGAGGTTTGTATGGCCTCTCTATGATAGGATTTGTGGTCAGTCATCCTCTTTTTATTTCCTTCCTTTTCCTTCGCATTGAGGCTGCCGCAAGCGATCGGGAGATCAAGGTCCAGTGTTGCTACTGTCTGGGTGCATTCCTAGGTGGCCTCAGTACAGGGCGAGGAGGGTTGGGGCTCATTTATAATATAGAGGTTGTGTGGTTGGTCGTTCTCCATTTATTTCCTTTGCATAGGGGCTACTGTAGGCGATCAAGAGATTGAGGTCCACCATTGCTGCTATCCGAGTGGACTCATAGGTGGCCTTAGTGCAGGGCGTGGAAGATTTTGGAGGAATTTCTAAGGGAGTGGGTGAGTGATCGCTCATTTTCTTGTTGGTTGGTGTGTGGTTGAAAAATCTAAAGTTAAAGTGGTCTTGGTGCATTGTGGCTCGACAGGTCTACCCATTTGTTCGCCATGTCCTTGGCATGTTGCATGTGCTTCCTTATTGGGTTGCAAGAGGTGCAAGGCATAAACATTTTACATGATATTTTGATATCTCTTTGACTTGATGGGTGTTCAGGTTGGCTCTTGGTAAGAGAGCGCCCAGAGTTCCCTTTGAAGTGGGAGGGTGCTACCTAGTTGATCCTGCCAGTAGTCATACGCTTGTCTCAAAGATTAAGCCATTAATGTCTAAGTATGAACTAATTCAGGCTGTGAAACTACAGATGGCTCATTAAATCAATTATAGTTTTTTTGATGGTACCATACTACTCGAATAATTGTAATAATTCTAGAGAAAATGCGTGCACCAAGTCCCGACTCTTTGGAAGGGATGCATTTTTTAGATAAAAGGTCGGCGGGGGCTTGGCCGCTTCTCCAGTGAATCATGATAACTCAATGGATTGCACAGCCCTTGTGTTGGTGATGCTTCATTCAAATTTCTACCCTATCAACTTTCGATGGTAGGATAGAGGCCTACCATGGTGGTGATGGGTAATGGAGAATTAGGGTTTGATTCTGGAGAGAGAGCTTGGGAAACAACTACCACATCCAAGGAAGGTAGCAGGCGTGCAAATTACCCAATCCTAACATGGGGAGGTAGTGACAATAAATAAAAATATTGGGCTCATCAAGTCTGGTAATTGGAATGAGTATAATCTAAATCCCTTAATGAGGATCCATTGGAGGGAAAGTCTAGTGCCAGCAGCCATGGTAATTCCAACTCCAATAGCGTATATTTAATTTTTCGCAGTTAAAAAGCTTGTAGTTGGATCTTGGGTTGTAAAGGTCGGTTCGCCTACTTGGTGTGCACCTACCCTTTTGTCCTTTTTGTCGGCGACGTGCTCCTGGCCTTAATTGGCTGGGTTGCTACTCTTGTGCTGTTACTTTGAAAAAATTAGAGTGCTCAAAGAAAGCTTATGCTCTAAATACATTAGCGTGGAATAACATGATTGGAGTCTGGTCCTATTGTGTTGGCCTTCGGGACCGGACTAATGATTAATAGGGACTGTCGGGAGCATTTGTATTTCATTGTCAGAGGTGAAATTATTGGATTTATGAAAGATGTACCATTGCAAAAGCATTTGCCAAGGATTTTTTCATTAATCAAGAATGAAAGTTGGGGGCTCAAAGACGATTAGATACCATCCTAGTCTCAACCATAAACGATGTCGACTAGGGATCAAGAGATATTTTTGTAAGGATCCACCAACACATTCTGATAAATCAAAGTGTTTGGGTTCCAGGGGGAGTATGGTTGCAAGGCTAAAACATAAAGGAATTGATGGAAGGGCACCACCAGGAGTGGAACCTGCAGCTTAATTTGACTGAACATGAGGAAACTTACCAGGTCCAGACATAGTAAGGATTGACAGATTGAGAGTTATTTCTTGATTCTATGGGTGGTGGTACATGGCCATTCTTAGTTGGTGGAGTGATTTGTCTTGTTAATTCCAATAATGAATGAGACCTCAACCTACTAACTAGCTACATGGAGGTTCCACTTCATAGCCAACTTCTTAGAGGGACTATGGCGATTTAGGCCATGGAACTTTGAGGCAATAATAGGTATGTGATGCCCTTTGATGTTCTGGGCCACACATGTGCTACACTAATGCAACCAACACGTTTTTATTCCTGGTTTGAGAGGATCGTGAAATCTTCTCAAATTGCATCGTGATGGGCATAGACCATTGCAATTATTGGTCTTCAATGAGGAATTCCTAGTAAGCACGTGTCATCAACTCATGGGTCCCTACCCTTTGTACACACCGCCTGTCACTCCTGCTGATTGAATGGTCTGGTGAAGTGTTCAGATTGCATCGAAGGTGGTGGTTCACCACCGTCAACGTCGTGATAATTTCATTGAAACTTTTCATTTAGAGGAAGGAGAAGTCATAACAAGGTTACCGTAGGTGAACCTGCTATAGGATCATTGATAGTAGGGGTTTTCTTTTTTGGTTCGGGTTGGTTGGGTTTCGATTGCAATGTGGGACTGTGTGCTGTGTCTCTAGGGGAGTGGGTTTGGTGTTTGGTAGGAACATTGTTGGTTTCTTGTCTTGAGGTAATGCTTGTTTTTTTTTGTGTGTGGTTGCAAGCCATGCTTGTGCTTATCCCACCCATCCTTTGTTTTTCTTTCCCCTAATGTGTTTCCATAGGGGGTTTGAAAGCTTGTTTCTTGGGAGCCCTTCCGACGATCAGTTCGACTGGGCATGGTTTCTGTAGTTGAGGTGCTTGAGAAATACGATGGACAAATTTAGACTCATTCATAACGGCGGTGCCCAATCTCTTGTTCGTTGGAAGGCATCGGCCAAGGGTGTAGGCTTCCATAGTTGGTTCTCTCAAAAAGGTGATGGTGCTTGATGTGTTGCTTGGGTGAGCTTTTTTGCTAATGGTTGGGTCAAGGGAGTGGTTGGGCATGTGTCTGGTAGCTCAAACCTTCCATGAGGGGAAATTGTTGTGGTGGGATCATTATGGGATGGACAACGAGTTGGTCAACCCATTGGGCTGGCCACCCTAGTCCTCCCGACCATTCCTCGATATGCCGTCATGGAAGGGTTGGGTGTTCAGGTAATGAAAAACCCCTCCCTCAGTCTGAGCTCCATCGAGATCGCAATTCTCCCCGCCAATGGGCGTGGGGGTGGCAATCTTATCTCGTGCCTTTGTTGTCAAGGGAATTCCTCATCCTCTCGTGAGCCACTCCCCTTCTAAGGAAAAAGAAGTAGCGGGTTGTGTATTTGTTCCTCCCTTTGGATTGTGGGTTTTTTGTGGGACTTGGTCATTTCTTTGTTTCGTTGTGTGTGCTTTGTGGATGCCCCTCTCTTTAGTGGCCTTGAACCATCAATGTATTTGTGGCTCGTGGATTTCTCGAGCATTGAGTGTCAGCTCATGACAACTTGTCTTTGGAGTTTGATTCTTGACCCCCGTTGACTTTATCGCTGGAAACATTGTTGGGCGTTATGTACACGGAGGGGTGCAATAGAAGGGTGAGTTTGTTATTAGTAGTCTATTTGTCATTTGAAGCCTTGTGCTGGGTTGGGGGCTTGTTTACCTCTCAGTAACGTGCTCTAGAGACTAGTCTCATCGCAGCCCTTGTATTTTCTAGTGGTCAAGTTTAGGTTTTGATTTATTTGCTTGGTTGTTTGATTGTTGTTTGTTATGTTGTAAGCTAGAAAGGGTGTTGTGTCATAATATATGTGGGAGGGTGTGAAGAGGTGGGATGCTTTTTGATTGGGTGCCTTGTTTGATTTCTTTTTGGTTAGTGGACATCTACTCGGCGTGCTGTTGAGATTCTCTCTTTTCTTGGGATCTTTGTTTCTTTGGTGTTGTTTTCTTCCCTTCTTCCTTTTGCCCCTAGTTTTATGGAGAAGAGGTGGGATTGTTGTGGGTTGGTGTTCAGGAAGAATGAAAAGCAGTATGAGTTCCCAGGGTGGCCACCATAGTCCTTCTCGATCGTCGTCCCCTGCATTTCCCCGCCTTTTGTGAAGGCACGAGGTTTGGGAAGCTTGTTCTCTATTTGAGCCGGTAGCAATGTTTGATATCTCTTGCTTTCATGTTGTTTTCTTCCCTTCTTTCTTTTCGCCCCTATCTTTATGGAGAAAAGGTGGGATTGCTATTGATTAGTGTTTAGGAAGGATAAAAAGCAGTGCAAGTTCTAGGGGTGGCCACCCTAGTCCTTCTCGATCATCGTCCCCTGCAGTTCCCCCCTTTTTGTGAAGGCACAAGGTTGGGGAAGCTTGTTCTCTATTTGAGCCTCCCCTTGTGAGACAATAGACACATTTGATATCTCTCTTTATTTCATGTTGTTTTCTTCCCTTCTTCCTTGTAGCCCCTAGCTTTATCTAGAAAAGGTGGGATTTTTGTGGATTGGTGTTTGGGAAGGATGAAATGTAGTGCAAGCTCCTAGGGTGGCCACCATAGTCCTTCTTCATCATTGTCCCCTGCAGTTCCCCCCTTTTTCCAAGGCACGGGGTTTGGGAAGCTTATTCTCTGTTTGAAGCCTCCCCTTGTGAGCCGGTAGCCATGATTGATATCCCTTTCTTTCATGTTGTTTTCTTCCCTTCTTCCTTCTGGCCCCTAGCTTTATGGAGAAAAGGTGGGATTGTTGTGGATTGGTGTTCGGGAAGGATGAAACGCAATGCAAGCTCCCGGGGTGGCCACCCTAGTCCTTCTCGATCGTCATCCCCTTCAATTCCCCTCTTTTGGTGAAGGCACAGGACTTTCGAGGCTTGTGCTTTGTTTGAGCCTCCCTTTGTGAGTTGGTAGCCACATTTGATCTCTATTTCTTTCACCTTGTTTTCTTCCCTTCTTCCTTTCGGTCCCTAGCTTTATGAAGAAAAGGGGGAATTGTTGTGGACTTGTGTACGGGAAGGATTAAAGGCAACGCGAGCTCCCGAGGTGACCACCCTAGTCCTTCTCAATTGTTGTTCCATGCATTTCCCCCCTTTTTATGAGGGCGTGGGGCTCTAGGAGATTGTTCTCTATTTGAGCCTCCTCTTGTGAGGGCGGTAGACTCCTTTGTTTCTCTCTCTTTCATGCATTTTTTTTCCTTTCCTCCTTTTGGCCCTTAGCCTTACATTTGTTGTGGGGGGTGCCCCTATTCAATGTTTTGGTGGATTTTTTGGTAATATGTGGAAATGACTCTCATCAATGGATATCTCTGCTCTTGTTACGATGAAGAACATAAAGAAATTCGATACTTAGAGTGAATTGCAGAATCCCATGAATCATCGAGTTTTTGAACGTAATTTGCACCTGAGGCCTCAGTCGAGGGCATGTATATCTGGGTGTCGCATCCAATTCAAACGCACTCCCTACAATATTTTTGGGAGCAACGGAGCTGGTTTTCCATGCCTAATGCAGTGCAGTTGGCTGAAATACCTCAAGAGATGTTTCGAGGCATGCGTCAGTGAGTGATGATCTTGTCCCCTTGGATGGGTAGTTGGCATTAGCTAATGTGGGCTTTGTGTGGCATCGCTCAAACTTGCTTTGCTCTCTCTTGTCCTCCCATCAGGTAGGGCATATTTAACTCCATCTTTGTGACCTCAGCTCAATCGAGAACGCCCACTAAGTTTAAACATATAATTAAGTGAAGGGAAAGAAACTTACAAGGATTCCCCTAGTACTGGTGAGCGAACTAGGAAGAGCCCAGCATGAAAATCGAGTGGCGGCATTGCCTCGATTGTATTCTATAGAAGCATCCTCAGTGGCGGACCTGGGCCAAGTCCCTTGGAAGAGAGTGCCTGAGAGGGTGACAACTCCATTGGGCCGGGACCCTACTGCATCACGAGGCTTTTTCGGCAAGTCAAGTTGTTTGGGAATGCAACCCTAATTGGGTGGTAAATTCCATCCAAGGCTAAATACGGGTGAGAGAATAATAGTGAATAAGTACCGCAAGGGAAATATGAAAAGGAATTTGAAAAAAGAGTTAAAGAGAGCTTGAAATTTCCAGGAGGGAAGTGGATGGAGGTTGTTGATGCATCTCAGTTGGATGTGGAATGGCTCAGGTTGGTCCACCGCTCGACTTGAGGTGCAAACCAACATGGGTTGCAGCATCGTCACAAGTGCGGGTGGATTACTACTTGTCGGTTTACCATTGTGATGGTTGAGGAACGAAGCGTGCACCCTTGTGGTGGGTTGTGTGCACCTACATGCTCTTGGTGTTGGTTGGCGGGCTTTCCATTCGACCTGTCTTGAGACATGGACCAAGGAGTCTAACATGTGTTCGAGTTGGCGTGTTTGAAAACCTGGGAGGCACAAGGAAGCTGACGGGTGAGATCCCCTCTCTGGGGGGTGTGCATCATCGACTGACCTTGAGCTTATGCAAAGGGTTTGAGTTCAAGCACATTTTTTGGGACCTGAAAATGTTGAAATATGCCTGCAAGGCAAAGCCAGAGGAAACTCTGGTGGAGGCTTGTAGCGATATTGAAGTGCAAATCGTTTGTCTGACATGATTATAGGGGCAGAAGACTAATCGAACCATCTAGTAGCTAGTTTCCTATGAAGTTTCCCTCAGGATAGCTCGAGCTCACGCGTGAGTTTTATCGGGTAAAGAAAATGTTTAGGGGCATCGGGGGCATAACAGCCTCGACCTATTCTCAAACTTTAAATAGGTAAGAGGGTGTGACTGCTCCATTGAGCAGCACCATGGAATCGAGAGCTCCAAGTGGGCCATTTTTGGTAAGCATAACTGGCGATGCAAGATGAACCAAAATTTGAGTTATGGTGCCGAATTGCTCACTAAACTAGATCCCAAAAAGGGTGTTGGTTGATTAAGATAGCAGGATGGTGGTCTTCGAAGTTGAAATCCAGTAAGGAGTGTGTAACAACTCACCTACCGAATCGACTAGCCCCAAAAATGGATGGCACAGAGCCGCGCAACCTATACTCAACTATCAGAGTAATTTCCTAGCTCTGATGAGTAGGATGATGCGGGGGTCATTGAGAAACCTCGGGCATGAGCTTGGGTGGATCAGTCCCCGGTGCAGATCTTGGTGGTAGTAACAAATATTCAAATGAGAACTTTGAAGACTGAAGTGGGGAAAGGTACCATGTGAACAACACTTGGACATGGGTTAGTCGTTCCTAAGATATGGGGAAGCCTTGTATCAAGGGTGCACTCTACAAGAGCATCGAAAGAGAATTTGGTTGATATTCCCAAACCAAGACATGGTGGCAGGCGACAGCATTAGGAAATATGGAGACATCGTCGGGGGCCCCAGGAAGAGTTATCTTTTCTTTTTAACAACTTGCCCACCCTGGAATCGGTTCACCCGGAGATAGGGTCCAGCAACTAGAAGAGCACCACACGTCTTGCAGTGTCAAGTGCACCCTTGGCAGCCCCTGAAAATTTGGAGGACCGAGTACCATTCATGCCTGATGTTTCCAAGAAAACTAGTGTCTTTTTTATATGCTAGTCCCACTAAGACGGGTAGATATCTTAGAAACAAACAATTCAAAGTGCTTCAATATTTCCTTTATGTATGATAGATAAGAGAGAAGCAGAGAGCACCAACCTATATCTTCCGCTTGGCTCCTTTCCTTTTTCCTCTCTCCCTTAATAGAGCTTGCCACTCTTCTCCTACGTGTCCCGCTTTAGAGAATATCTAGAGGCAAAGAAATAACACACCATCAAAGCATCGAGATCTATGATATCATAAACAATGTAGAATCAGAAATACATTAACCATACAATTGCATCCACAAGTAACAAGATTTAAAAATACACAATTATATGGAAGAAAACTCAAAGAACTTTATTGATAGTAGAAGTAGAAGAGAGGATTACAACCCAACTATCTAATCTAGTATCATCCTCCCAGCATGAAATTCCTCTTCACCTCATGAAAAAAAAGATCACCCAACAATACAATGGCTCAAAGAGAAACCAACAACACTTCCTTACAAATTACAAAATTCCAGCCTTTGGATCTCTTAGATGTGGGATCCATTTATAGATATTTGTAGAGGGGTGAGTCAGCTTCTGGGTTTTTGATTAGTGTCATTTCACTGATAGTTCTTGGTTCCACTTGGAGATTTCATGCTCTCTTACTCATCCCTGGGAGAATTCAAAGAGGCAAGTGTAATATGAGCAGTTTCTAGAATATTCTCTGAGTTTCCACTTAGAAAAATGCCTCTGCCATTTGTCTACTCTCACCCATCGCACCCCACAGAAGGATCTTTCAGTATGCATCGCACATGGCCAGTGTAATAGCCAGTATGCATCGTACCCTTAACATGGAGCAGTCTGTATGGTCCAAATTTGGCTAGTTCTGAGTGGTTTTTCAGGAGGAACTTCTGGGAAATGTTGTAATTAGTTGACCATGATCCTTTAGGGTGTGAAAAAAAACTTTTATGGGTTTAAGATCCCTTGGTTTATTGACATATTTGATTGGGGTTACAGTGCCCAAATATGTCTATAACAGTTGTGTTATACAAAAATATCGTCACCTTGATTATTTGCAGTCGGTATGGGTCTATCACCACCTATACCAGCCTCCTAAGCAAGTATCAGACCTCAGCTCTTCAAAAAAAGCTTTGGAAATGAGAGAAAGACATCAAAAAAGAAATGTAACTCTGGTTCCGCACTTTCTCTCACTTTTGCTTGCGGGCCCGCACCTTTTGTTCAGAATACCTCCGTACTTATACGCTCTGTATGTAAAGGGGAGGGTGCGTACCCCTGTGAAAGTCAAAAGGCACAATTTTTATCTTAAAAAACTCACTTTGGCTTAATTCTAGAGGTTTATAGAAGGAATTTTGACGTGGATTGTTCGCTCCAAAGTGGTTCATGCATCCCAAAAGATAAGGAGCTAATCCCTTGTTAGGAGGAGCTATCCCTTTGAAGGAGGATTCTATCCCTTTGAAGGAGTACCTAGTAACTGGCCTCCATTGCACTATAAATTGAGGCATTGGGTTAGTGGCTGGAGAGGTTAGAAGCTGAACTTTTGAGGGTAAATGCTAGTGAAATCAAGACTTCCTATTTGAGCTTAAGAGGATAGATCACATACCTGTTTGGCTTCATTGGGGAGTGAGTGAAGCTTGTCAAAGTAGAGGAGACTTCTTGTTGGACCCTGGGAGGAGCTTGTACAGCGTCAAGGCGAAGGTTGTAAGGTTCTTCTTCTTTTGAATTAATACAATCAAGCTCATTTTTCTCAACAAGTATCTTATGTTATTTTTTTCATGGACTCCTTGACTTTCATGTTAAATATGTTTTATAATACTGGTTATTCAGGTGCAATTTAATCGTTTGCCTTGTTTGTGTTTTCAGGTTTGTGACAAAGGAACTTACTTGGATCAAAGGAATGAAGGCATCCCCAAACTTGCGTTGGACATGAGGTATGCCTTAAACACATTTGTTTGCCATTATTTATAAAGCACATTTAGAGAAAGATAGTGTTTGGTTGGTTTGTTTGTCATTAGGTCTTCATTAGATTCTAGGAAGGTCTATCTTGTCCGCAAGATCGACTCATTCTGCGTGACACTATCATACAAGGAAAATGCCCTCATGCAGGAGTGGCTTTAGGATATGTTCCACTACAGCAACTCTTAGCCAAAAGACTCCTATCAGTATGACACAAAACTCATGCACGATGAGCATCCCGCCAACATGGCATAAAAGGTATCTCAATGCAAACATGCATGGTGACACATGAGTATCCCATCAACATACAACAAAGGGATCTCAAAACACAACATGATGAATCATGATAACAAGTACATCAGATAGGCGATTTCGCGTCACATCAAGCAGGAATTATAAAAATGAGTAAGAAACAGGATCCCACATCAAACATCAAGCAAGGACCTATGCAACATAATGCATAAAGAAAAAGTACTGGAACACATCATATACCTCGCAACCAAGGGCCATCTGAAGAAGCAGATGTCAAACTGCTGAAGCTGTTTGGGCCATCGATCTCAAGGCATCAATCGTATGGAAATGGTTGCTCGCACATGAATGCTGACACTTGCATTCCACTTATAAAAGTGGGTGAAGAATATAATGAGAGAATGAGAAATATGAACGCACCATCAGATTTGTGACGTTGAATAGTGCAAAATCGACTATCCAATCTTTGAATTCCGAGAAGTTGGGAATGTGGGGCTCAAGGAATCTTTTAGATTCCCCCTAGATTCCTCAAAAATTATGCTCCATGGGTGGACTGGAAATATGCAACTCCAAAGGTGAATCTGACCTCGCCATTGCGATCCCTACGAAAAACCATGAAAAATGACTGTAAACTTGACTATGTTCCGACATGGAGAAAATTACCTCCTGAGGAAAATTGCAAGGATCGTGGTTCTGCTCCCTGTTTTTGCAGCAATCATGGTTCCATCCTCATACTGAAAATGGCCGAAAAATGAAGAACTTTGATGGAGACATGGACAGCGCCATTGTGTTCGTGGCGTCGAGAAGTGTTGAAACTATATAAAATTCGTCAAAATCTGACAAAGTGGAAATTTGGCCCTCCTGCAAAATGCCCAATCATGGTTCCACCTGCATTAAAAATTAATTGTCTCGAAATGCGTGTATGCTCTTGGTTCCTCCTCTCCCCCCGTGCACTGAAGAAATGCGGTTTTATATTAATTTTACCAGTGGATAACCCAATGTGGGTGGTTGGTGTAATGGTAAAAAATAGGTTTGGTTGAGGAGGGGTCGGGCGGTCAAACCCCACCCCTCCATATTAATACACAACGGTTTAAAAAAATGGTGCATTTAGTTTTTTTTGGTGGGGGTCGGGTCTGCCTTGGGCGGCCCGCCCCCTTACTCCCACCACAACGTTGTATTAATATGGCACATGGCCATTTGTATTAACGTTGGTGTATGGTTTGTATTAAAGTTTAGTTTGTTTGTTATGAGGCCGCTCGGTGGGCCGGCCCACGTGGCTGGGCGGGTTCAACTCCTGGCGGCGTCGCCATTTTTAATACATGGTAAGGTACATATAGTGTTGGGGGTGGTAGGGTTGGTGACCCCCACCCCCTTTTAATGTATATATTTTTGTTTTTAATAACAATAAGGTGCCATTTTAAAAAGAATCGAATTTAGCCGTAGGAGTGATTTTAACGACCTCACAATTTTTCCTGGAATCCGGCCTAGGTTGGTCGGAATCTGATGGCCAAGAAAATTCCAAATGGTGGCCTCCTTAAGCCTTCTCAGTCATCAAAAAGTCAACCCAACTTTGACTGCTTCTAAGTTTCACATACGGACTCGGATTGATGAACCGTTTGCACCACCGTTATCAGGACGACGAGATCTATGCTTTGGTCCTAGTTCGAGCATAATACAAACTCTTTGACATTTGAGATTTCTTGGGTCCTCTTTGTCCTCTATGTGTCTCTAGAGCCACCTGAATCACCAATGGACCTAATTAGTCCTCTTAGAGGGCCATACGACATGCATAGATTATTATTTGACCTCTTGAAAGACTTATTGTTACATTTATGAGCTAGTTTGGTGGGCTTGTCACCAAAATCTAGATTATTAGAAAATTATTTTATTTTTGGGGCTTATGTAGGCCAAGGAAGCTAATTTTAACTCCTCATTAGTGTATAAATACAAGTGAGGTGAGTTCATTATCTCATCATCACTTTGGTTTGGATCTCTTATCTCTCTTGATATTTGTGCACTTTTTTCTAAGGATGAATTGGTGCTTTATGGATGAGCTTTGATGTGTGGATATTGGTATATATTCTCTTTGAGATTCTTTATTGTCAATTATGAATGATTTTATATAATCTATTACATGTAAGTGCGCACTATTGATGTTATTCTTATTTACTTTTGTCATATATGTTGGACTAGTATTTTTGTTGTTCTAAGGTTAATTGTTGCATGCATTTACTACTTAATATTGTGGAATTTGTCTCTATTATAGAATTCGTTCAATGTATGGGCCATGTAAAGTGAGAAAAATCTACTAGGGTTAAAATTTAACCTTTACAAGCCATTCCTCTTTCACATCGAACTATCAAAGTTGAAAGGTATCTTCCTCTTGACCTAGAAGGCAAACGAAGTGATCTTGAGGCCTCCTTGACTGGGAACCAAGAAATCCTACTCTTACTCAACATAGACTCCATTCTCCTAAATATTAAAGCACTGATATACCAAGGGTGGTGACTAAAATCCATATTTTCTCACATTCTTCCAGGACTAGCTGCGTTGGGATGCCTAGGGCATCAATTTCCTGACAAGCTAGCCATAAAAAAAAAAAAAAAAAAAAAAAAAAAAAAAAAAAAAAAAAAAATCAATCTCCTAGGGTTTCCTACTTTGGCTTTTCCTCTATCTCTCCTCCAATTTTGAAGACATTCTGATGGTGGAGTTGGGAGAAAATCTAAGCCCTAACTCAAGGATAAAAAACTTTCCCTTCCATCCCCAAGGCTAGTACCTCATAGGGTCAAAGCAACATCTTCAAGGGAAATTATTTCTTTGATCCTTTCCCCGACCTTCTCTAGGGTAAGAATATCATTAGTTGCTACATACTCTCCTCATACCCTAGACCAGGTCCACTTGGTTGCATGTGGTCCTGTTCCTTTGAAAAATAATTCTTCAAAACCCGTTTGGGATACCAACCCTTACAAGGATTTAGGGATTGGGGAACTCTTTCACAAGTCTTATCCCATAAACCTAACCCTCAAATCCTCTCTTCATTTACCTAGAATACATAGTACCTTTCTTAGAAAGCAAGCAAGTTCCATCATTCAAATTCTTCTGGGAAAGGGTTTATTTGAGTCACTCATATCTATTGACTTATCCTTCATTGGTGACTACATACATATCGAGTCTCTTCCCATCGTTGAAATTCTGTAAATAGAAGGGAGCCTTAGTTGAGGTGATTGTGGGCTAGTTCTCCATTTGTTGCCCTTGGCCTAGCATTTTCCCTTTAGGGATCCCCCCTTAGGTCCCCTGCTAGTTTGAGTGGTGACGATGTGTAAATACCATCAAACTTGGTCGAATAAACTTCACATGTCAATACATAATTGTGCAATGCATAAAACTAACATACCTTTGAAGTAGGGAAAGGAAACACCTAAGTGAATTAAGATGTTTTTCTAAATATAAGAAAAGTGTGTTGGATGGTTCATGGATAACTAATATTGAATCCATTTAATAGAGTCCATGAATATTGTGTTTAAAAATATTTTAGATCGTTAAGAATTGTCAGAGTTGAATGTATACTAAAGAATTATTTAGGAGAAACCATGTTTTAATTTGCAATTAAAATCAATTAAAGGTTAAACATTGATGATAGTCTTATCCTAGTTGTTTTCGTTTGAGAATATGGCTGAGAACTTGGCACGGGTCTTTCAAATGTACATATGACCATATAGAACATTACAAATGTTGATCATTTTATGAAAAATATTTTTCTAAGAGAATAATGATTACATGATTTTGATTTGATTACTTGATAATGTATGAACAATTTAAAACAAAATGAGCAACCTTCACAAATTTTCCATTTAATTTTACTACATTCTAGTAGTTCAAGGAGATGGAGAAATGGACTGTTGGATTAATAATAAATACGTAGTGATGAGACATTTTGATGAACATAAATAAATACTTGTGTTTAAGATATATGTGATGTCTATGTTATTTCCATATGGGTCTACCTTGTGAAGTCCATGTCACCTGCTAGTCACATTATAGATATGTGTGGATTAGAAGGAACCTAGCTACTTCAATTTTCATTAGTTTGTGAAAATGAATTTTTCCTCTCTATGTGTAAATGATAGATTTGAAATATATAATGAGAAATTTGGTCATATTTCACATCAATATTTTCCTAATACTATGACTACTCCGAAAATCTTGCCTGCTTATGTGGGAAATTACTATGCTACTTTTTTTTTTACAATAATGAGTAGATTTGCTATTAAATCTATGCCTTTATGTAGTAAAATACCTGGGAAATGTTACATTGTAATCCAAGATGCAAGTTCTTTCGAGGAGAACAAAAGATAAGAACCAAATTTTCATCTAGCAAGAAATATTGCCATACATTATATCAACTAAGCGACAACTATATACTCGACAAAATTGTCCAAAAAAAAACATAATTTTACAATATGAGATCATGGGTCAGGGGGGTCAATAGACATATTATCATACTTGTTACAGATTATCATCGTCGTTCCCACCTTTGAGATGGCAATGAAGAGTATTCAAATGAACTCAATCACCCATCAATTGTTGATTTCTTGTCGAATTCTATAAATACTGTAGATTTTGAACGTAATCTATCTAACATAGAAGAAACGATTTCTATAAACATTTCGACCAAGCCTAACATTATAGAAAATATTCATGTCGGAAAATCTTGTTCTCCATTGGAACTAGATAATTACTGTGCTCTTTTCCGCGATTTTCGAGATGTCTTTGCATGGTCTTATGAGGAAATGCCAAGCATTGACTGAAGCATTGTTGAACATGAGATTAAAATGTACCCTGATGTCAAACCAGTAAGATAGAGGCTTCGACCTATTCGTCCTAAGAAAGTCGGTGCCATTGGAGCAGAGGTTGAAAAACTTTTGTGCGTTGGCTTCATTTTCCCTGTACCTCTTATTGATTGGGTATCTAATATTGTTCCAGTGATGAAAAAACAAGGGACAATTCGAGTGTGCATCAATTATAGACATCTAAACCAAGCATGTCCAAAGGACAACTATCCTACACCTTTTATTGACCAAATTATTGACAAATGTGCCGGATGTGAAATCTTTTCATTCATGGATGGATTTTCTTGCTGCAATCAAATCAATATCCGCCCATAGGACCAATCAAAAACTACCTTTATATGTCCATGGGGCACATTCGCATATCGAAAACTACCCTTTGGTTTGAAAAGTGCAGGGGCTACATTTTTAGAGGGCAATGAATTATGCCTTTCACAACATCAAACACATTGTTCAACCCTACCTTGATGATTTGCCTGCTCATTCGCGAAAACGAACTGATCACCCACAACATTTGAGAGAAATATTTTTACGATGTCGACACTACAAAATAAAACTCAATCCACAAAAATGTGTGTTTTGTGTTGGTTCTGGTCAATTACTTGGATTCGTAGTTTCAAAAGACGAAATTCGACTTGATCCATAAAGGTTCAGGCAATCCTTCACATGCCTCCACCTTCAAGGGAAGGCAAACTTTTTGAGGAGATTCATTCCCAACTATGTTGAATTGGCTAAAGGTTATACATGTCTATTGAAGAAAGGGGTACCCTTCCATTGGGTCCAAGTTGCGCAAGCTTCTTTTGATGCTCTCAAAGATTCCCTGATTAAAGCATCATTAATGTATGCCCCAAACTATCAAAAAGACTTTTACCTGTATCTCGCTGCTACAGATACAACCATTGGTATGGTTTTAGTTCAAGAGGAAAGTGGAATCGAACATCCTATATAATATTTGAGTCGCAATCTCAATGATACAGAAAGTAAATATTAATATGTTGAAAAGTTATCCTTGGCAGTCGTTCAAGCTGTGCAAAGATTTCGTCATTACATCCTCCTTCGCAAAACTACCATTGTATCATATTACAACCCTATGACATACATCTTGTCATGTCAATTGCTGGGGGACAAATATTCAAAATGGATAGTTATCTTGCAGAAGTTTGATTTGGAGTTCATCAAATCCAAATCAAAGAAATCTCTCGTCTTTGCTGAGCTACTTTGCAATCTTCCCTCATCCTCCAATGATTTAACATCAGAAGCATCAATCTTGAATGAGTCTTTGTTTCTCATTTCGTCAAGTGATCCATGGTATGAAGATATACTGGTCTATCTCTAGACCCAAGATTTTCGATCTAATACCTCTCACTCTGACAGTGATGTACTCGATACCAAGCCAAAGATTATCTGATTATTGATGATACACTTTATCGTCGTGGTGTCGATACGATCTTATGTAGGTGCCTTACTCATGAGGAGGTTGAGAAAGCTTTGAATGAATGTCATCCAAATGCTTGTGGGGGGCATTTATCTGGCTACGCAACTGCACAAAAGTTCTACGAGCCAGTTACTTCTAGCCATATATATTCAAAGATTGCATTCTTGTTGTTAGAAGGTGCCATGCTTGTCATATTTTTTATTGTAAAACTAGATTACCACCTGCACCACTGCATCTAGTCATTGTTGTTGGCCCATTCACAAAATGGGGCATTGATTTTATGACATGTGACCCCACCTCAGCCAGGGGGCATGGGTATATTATAGTCGTTGTTGACTATTTTACCAAATGGGCCGATGCGATGCCTAAATTGAACAATAGTGGCGAAACGACTACTCTTTTTTTTTTAACCATGTGGTTTCCAGGTTTGGTGTGCCACAAGCTATAGTTATAGATCATGGGTCGCATTTTCGCAATCACATGATGATTGAATTAACTACCAAATTAGGAGTATCACATGATATTTCTACTCCATACTACCCACAAGCTAACAGACAAGTTGAGGCAATCAACAAAATCCTTAAGCGCATGTTGCAAAGAATGGT
>APFE030705050.1:4763-18742 GCA_000404065.3 Pinus taeda | reverse complement strand
CTTTCACTTCATCTTCGTGACTAGTTGGGTTGGGTCATTCAATTTGATGGTTATCACACTGTTTGTCTATCACACCATCCATCACTTTTGTTTTGGGTCAACACTACCAATTCATATCAGTGTCGCCGATATGTTGAAGAGAAGTCATATAGTTAAAACTTCATCCATTGCAATACTGTAAACCTTCATTTTCATGACTGTCATTCCTGAATCTTGTGTCGTCAGTCAATTCTCATCTCCAAAATAATTTACTTCTTTTCATATCGTATATGTTGGATACATCAAGGCCCTCCTACAACGAGTTGCTTCTTGTCGACATCAGCTCTTCATCCAAGAAGTTGACTTAGGAACACCCTTTCAATGCTTTGAAGCTTGCATACATCAATGGCAAGTTTCTCACTTCCGGCGACAGGTTGACATCATTTGCCTTCGACCGAAAGATTTTGCATGATGTTCAACATCAAATCATTTATTCACACCATGTGAAATGTACTGTAGTACCTTGAGGATCATCATTATTATCGGTGATCCCTCTCGCGTCTGTTAACAACTTACATCATTCGCTGGTAATCAGACGATGTCTCTCCATGTTCAACCTCAGAACATCTATTCACATGGTTAGACTTCTACTTTGAGTGAAGATTGAATGAGATTGAAGACCCCGGATCTAGTTTCATCCATCTAGACTATGATATATTCAGGAGTACCAAATCAAATGTACAAAGGCTTTACGCAGATGGTCATCCTAATCATAGATAAAAAATCGATATCTGTAGAATCATAAGTCTATATCTGTAGACAACTATCTGCTCTATGTAATTGTAATGAAAGTTTATAAGCTAAGCATGGGAATGCCTCCCTTAGCTAGTTCATGAGAAAAATAAAATTATCATGATGTGTTGTGTTGTAATTGATGCAGGTCGCCTTCCATTTCGAAACTTCCTATCCTCATGATAAAGCATTTCACCCAACATAGATATTTACGACTTCATGCTTTAGGGGGAAACTGTTATAGATTCATTTGGGCATATGAACCCCAACTTACAAGTCAATGTTATTAGAGTTCATCAACCCCTAATATAGTTGTTGCATTCGCTAAAGAGGTTAATCATCATAATACCTTACTCCCAAAGAAGTTCCATCACAGAAAGCATAAAAAAGTACTCCTAAAGAGATAAACGCAAGAAGCCTTCTATCAAGCTGCAATTCATTGCAGGGGCGACACTGACTGGGTATTATGCATTGCACTTAGTCCCTCTTTAGCCTACGATGAGTGAACTTGGGCAATTTTCCATGAGGGTTTGAAGATTCCTTATCCACTGGAAACCTCTAGAAGTTTCTCAAGTACCACCTGCCCTTTTAGTTCGCCCTTGGATGACAAAAGGAATTAGGAAACATCAACCTCCTATCTCCCTCTTTCACGGAACCAATTTCTAAAAATATAAAGGCATTCATCATCATCATTGATGAGCCAACCTCCTTCACTCATCTATAAATAGATTCACTCATCCAAGAGATATAGAGGCTAAAAAAAAGGCTGAGTTGCAAGGAGATGCTTGTGGTATGAGATTAGGATTGAATGCAATTATTTTGATATTGCTAGAATGTTATTCTTTTCATGAGGTGAAGAAGGATTGAATTGAAAGTATGACGTTGGATCAAACTCACATTGGTTGTAATCTTTCCTCTTATCAATAAAGCTTTCGAGATTTTTCCCTTATGTTTGTGTTTATGTAAAATGCATTCATGTGTATATCATGATTTTGGTTCTATGCTATTTATGAACAATAGATAATTATGTTTTGATGGGTTTTTGTTTCTGTAATTTGTGCAGGTACTTCTCAAGCGATTTAAGTATGAGAAGGAGCAACGAAATTGGTCAAGGGAGATAAGGAACAAGCGGAAGTTACAAGTAGGTTCTCTATCCCTTATCTTATTTGTTGTTTATACGAAAAATTAATATTGCTTTGACTGTTGTTTCTAGATCAGCTACTAGATCTAGAGGGTTAGGCGTTTGTAGTAACACTAAATATTCTCGAAACAATACTATCCTGCAAGAAAGTTGCTTGTAGTGTTGTGTTGTTTAACATCATTCCTCTAAATTTGTAGTTCATCCAGTTGTCGGTGTAAGGTTTTAATCTCATCTTCTTAATGACTAACTTGGGTTTGGAGCTTTTGCATTTTCTCAACGAAGAACATAATAGCGTTCATTAGAGAAATTTTGAGGTCTAAAATGGGACTCAAAGCAAAAATGTGCAATAAAAATCAACTTTATAAGAACCAATAGGATTCAAGTTGATGATGTCAACCATGGGGAATGATTCACCATTTTTGGAGTAAGAAAAATAAAAAATAAAAAAAAATAACTACTTTTTCAACGAATATTTTCAACTTATCTTCATATGGTTTTACTCAAATTTCAAGTGGGGGCACTCATTGGATGCATAATTTGATTCCTCATCCAAGGAGTACCCATGTTGCATACTTTTGATGGACCCTACTACATGAAAAATGAGAAATTCTTGAAAATTTGTATTTCTCATTTTTCATGTAGCAGAGTTCATTGAAAGTAAGAAACATGGGTACTCCTTGGATGAGGAATTATATTCTACATCCTACGAGTGCTTCCTCTCAAAATTTGAGTAAAATTGCAAGGAGCTAAGTTAAAAATACGAGTTGAAAAAATAGATTTTTCCTTTTTCCCTCCAAAATTTGATGATGTAATCTAATATTATTTTATTATTTCCACAATTATTTTATAATATTCCTTAGTAGACCCATTTTAGACCTCAAAATTTCTCTAATGGAACTGCTAGAGAATGTTCCAATAAAGGTCTTTTCTTTCCACTTGGTAATAAATAGGGGGTGTGAGCAGAGGTTGCATGTGTTGATGTTACTTGAAACCACATGATTAAAACCACTATGCTCCATAATAGTTAAGAAATATGGATAAACACTGAATTGCATAGAATCTGAGTGAAAATTTGGCCAGATGGATGATCCAAAGGGGTCAGAAGAAAGGGGGAAGGCACCATGAGCAATTCAAGGAACAACAGGAGAGAGGTGTGCAAGCCACGAAGGGAAAGCTAGAGTTGGGTGAGGACCAGGATGATTGACGCATAAGATATTCCACCGACAGGAGGAAGCATATGTGCAAACCCAATAGAATGATAAAAGTATGGATAGACAAAGAGCATTATGGAAAATAAATTTGAAACTTAATGTAGGGTACCTTCTTAAAACCAAAGAGCCCAAATTGGTATGAAGTCTCTAATGCAACAACGTCCACATAACATAACCACCTCTATGTAGATAAAGGAATATTAGGAGCACATCAAGTGGTAGAGGGGCCCCTAATTCAACAAAGAGAAAAAATATTGAAAAATACAACAAGAAATTCTCAATTTGACTTTGCCTTGATTAAATTGAGACAAATCAAATTTTCACATCAACTTATGACTTGGATGCAGTTAAATTGTGTGACATGGCTTTTGTCACCCAATTTACTCAATAAATTCAAGTTGGAGGAGTTAGATTTAAGTTAAGCATGTGTGATTGCTAATTTGTAGAAATCAAAGTCAGATATCTCATGTTGTTTTCAGTTACACTAGTTCCAATTGTTGGAGGAACTAGTGGAAGGTTTGTTGTGTTCAGGAACTTCAGTCAAACTTAGTGATCATCTAGTTAACTGATCAATCAGCCCAAAATAGCTAGTGCATGTAGAGAATTTGAGTTACCTAGTTGAGGTGGAGGTTCCAAGGCAATGTAACATTAGTTGTAGACTATTCCGGAGTTTATAGATGTTGCATGCAACCTGATGATCAACCAGAGGAATTGTGCAATGCATTTTGGAGAAATTCCTAAATAATAAAGGCCCAATTTCTAAAGGAATTGCGTAAGGAAATAGGGGCTCAAGAAAAGGAATAAATTGCCTAAGTATGGGTCATAGCTTCTCAGTGAGCAGAGAGATAGGTTATGCACTTGTAGGTTGTGCTTAGTTGAGAAAATATCCATCATATTAATGTAAGCAGGCATTGGGGTTTTTATTAGATTGATTTCCCCAGGAAAATTATTATTTTCATGTGTGTTGTTTCTTATTTCAGGTCTGATATTTTTGTTCTAAATTGTGAATTAATGTCTACAGAGCAGTAGAGTATGTTTGTATCATGTCATTTTTTTTAAAATATTATGGTAAATTGCAAATCTACATTGCCATTTATAAAAAAACAAAGTATTCATGAAGGTCCCCAATATTGACCACAAGATGTTGGCATTATGATGCATGTGTTGTACTTGATGGCAACCCACTTGTAGCAGAACATCTCACTTATACATAACTAGATGAATCTACAAAAGAGAGATCAGATGTGACAGAACACATGGGATGCAGGGTAGCTCAAAGGAATCAGTTCAGATGTAATGTACAATGACAACTCATTAAGTTGACAGTTCTTAGTATGGCAAATAAGCTTTGCCATCAAATCCAAATGGGGAGATTGTTGGCATTATGATACAAGTGTTGTCCTTGATGGCAACTCACATAGATGACAGATCATAGTGCAACAGGTCAGTAGCAAAGAATTGATGATCAGACTATGGAGAATGAAAAGTATACACGTAGGTTCACTATGTACCAAGTCGTGTACACACGCAGGTTCACTATATACCAAGTCGCGTATATATGCAGGTTTGCTATATACCAAGTAGTGTATACATGCAGGATCACTATATACAAAGGCGCGTATATCGTACACACGCACTTTCACTCAAGGAAAGGCATGTACATGTCGGAAAAACTAAGTTTTGGGTCCGTGGTATTTGGTCCATGGTATTTTGGTATTTGGTCCTTGGTATTGCGTCCGAAGTGTTGAACCCAGGTATTGGGTCCCTAGTATTGGTTCTAAATGGTTTTGGACCATGGTATTGAGTAAGGCCTAAGACTATAAAAGGAGAAGAAGATCATTAGGCAAAGGCATTCAGAAAATCTTGAATATCTGATGAAGTATGAGATCCAGTATGCAGGTTATGGGTTCATGATGCTTTGCTTGATCTGAGCTAAGGAGGAATCTCAGTGGTTGATGGAGAAAAAGATATAAGGATAGATCGAGATCCAATGGCTTGGAATGAACCATCTCTATACAGTTTGATCTTGTTAAGTCTAGATCTGTATACTGACGCATGTAATGTTCTGTAAATATTATGATCTGGGTATAACTCAAGTTTGGAATAGATGCAAATCATGAATGAATATTTACATATGTATACGCTGGTTGACTATGATAAAAGTGCGTAAATACGCAGGTTAGATATATCTAATTAGCGTATACCATATGAGCTATGATGTTTGAAGTTATAGGTGGTTATGGTTGTTGATGAGTTCTGATGACTGTTTACTAGTGTTAGTATTCTGCATATTCAATTTGGTTGATTGTGTTTAGCTTCAATACTGATGGATGAGATCTATAATGGATCAGGATCATAATGAATTATCTTTATGTGATCTGATGGACTAGATCTGGTTGCTAACGTATGTATTATCCTTGTATATGTAATGATCTAGGTATGTTTGAAGTCAGGAAGTGCAGTGAAGTTATAAGTAAGTAATTGATGACATATACGCTGGTTCTCTTTGGTGAAGTTGTGTATACACGCTGGTTTGGATCTTCCAAGTAGCATATGTACTCTAATGCATGTTTTTTTGATGATACAGTTAGATCTGAATGTTTTTGCAGAGTTCTGTGTTCTGGTGACTACAGTTTGTTGACAGGATTTCAGTGATTCAGAGATTGATGATGCTAGTGTTGATTGATTGTGTGCTTCAATGATATTGATGGGTCCAGTATGAAAATTGGATGAAATGTGGCCTTCAAATTATGTTGTTTTTCTTCAGGAGTATCCAGTGTAAAAATTTGTGAAACATGGTACCTGGAGGAAGAAAGAGAAGGTTGTAGCCTTATGTAGGTCGGCACCTACGTACTAGTACATCATCTAGTACAAGAGCTAAGGGGGTTGCAAATCCCTTCCAAGAGAAGCTGGAGAACGAGAGAAGGTTGTAGCCTTCTGTAGGTAGAAACCTGTGTACTGGTATAAGGTTGCACCAGTACAGAAATATTGTAAAAAGAAGTTTCTTATTAAAGGAAGATAGAGACGATTGCAGCAGGTGATTTTCACCCACATTGGGTTTCCACCTTACATCTCGTTGTTCAAGTGTGTTGCTTATGTGTGATGATCTGTTCTGTTTTACTACTCCTGTTTACTGTTCATATGGTTAATAATGTTCTGGTGCACTCATTAAGGATCAACTAACTGAATCATAAGTTTACTGGATATACGCTTGCTGCATTACACACAGTTGCGTATACACGCGGTTTGCCTTCACTGAAGTAGCGTATATGAATCTTAATGTGGAAATTAAAAGGTTATATTGATTTAATAATATTGATTCACACTCCCCCCCTCAGTATTATTTCCAACACAAGAGCCACTTGAGATACCACCATCGAACCAAAGATGAACAATTCTTGACTCCACTCCAAGAAATATAAATGTTCAATGAAAATAACATGGAGGAGAAGCTCCAGAGCTACAAATTCAAATTTCTAAACCAGACTCCTTTCGCAACACAAAACAGGAGTCTCTTGTTACTGACGAACTTCTTAGAACAGGCTCTGGGGAGTTTGCAAATTTGAATAATTCCTTAGCTTCCAAAAAGGCAATCCAGGCTCCCATACAAACACCATATTCTTGAATCTTTCTTACTAATCACCATACCACCTTCCATGACTATGATCTTAGAGCCCGAAAATTCACACGCCACAAAATGTCATCAACCATGAAGTTAATTAACTCGCACCACCCTAGAGCCTTCAAGGCGCTTGGTACGAGGGCTAAAAAATTAATGAGGTGTTTTCCTTCTAATGAATTGGCCACATGTGCGTAATTAAGGGACACATGGTGTGCATGCCCTTCACCTACCACCTTAGCCATGGTGAAAATCCCACACCATATAACCTCTAACTTATAACACAAAATGTTGAATGAGGGGAGGGACTTATGAAAGAATACTTTAAAGTCCTTCAAAAAATGATTTCCTAGGCGCATATATCCATGAAAATTATTGATGAAGCAATGAATAAGGATCTGAATAGGGTGCATCATGGAATAATTTTCCATTTGGACTTACCATTGATGATGATATTTCCATCTCCTAAGAGTCAATCCTGATTTTCCCGCTCATCAGCTTCCTTGTTTTAAGTTTTTAAGATGTGATAGAAGGTGTTGATAGGAAAGGACTCCAAGATACTAAGAGTTGTGCGGAGAATAATACTTATTTTTTTGTTCTTAGGAAGAGATTCATTTTGTAAATGTTGAATGGTAATAAGTGAATTTCCCATGATTGCTATGTTGGAGAGACATTCCCTATATTTAGACAATTGAATACCAAGCAGGATCTCGTACATTTCAACCAAATTAATTGTCCTCTTTCCAAGCCCCCATGAATACTTTACTTCTTGGTTTTCTTCGGGATTCAAGAGAATCCCTACCCCTCCTTCCACCCCAGTTTACTATGCTACTTAACCTATAACATATGCAAGGAAAATTGCGCAATGTCAAGTTTTACTTTTTTTATAAGAGGGCATGATAAAATACATAAAGAGGGTGTCAATCATAAAACAACTTGAAACATGCTAGAAAATGCATGAAATAACCAAAACTATAAGAAACAATACATATCTATATGAAATGTGAAAGATTGAGGAGGGCACTAATGACACAAAGAAAGATTGTGTTGAAACATTGTTGAAAATGCATGAAAATTACCATTTGTAATGGACAATAAAGTAATTTTTTGTCTGCAACCCTTTTTTGAGGACTTGTGCCAACATAGCAGGATGGACTACTACTAGATGTTCCTTCTTTCTTCTATTATCTTAAATATCTTAGTAATTAAAAATTCCTTGGCCTACATATGTACATACCCAAAGTAATTGACTTAGTTATATCAAGGTTTTTGTGCCAAAAATTATACTCTTCACATTACTATGGAATATATCCTTTACATCATTTTGCTAAATGTATGAATTGCATCAATTAATATCAGGATAAATGTTATGGTTCTAATAATGAAATATATAAACTACAGTATATAACACAGATGTTTTTAGAATTTTGATACTATCAACAAGCGAAAAAATTAAGATTGATATAACCTTGCAAGATATACACATTTGAATATAGCTTGATCCCCTTTACATGGGTGGTACCAAGGATTTTTGTAGGAATCACAATGAATTCTTAGATAAATTCAATGAAAAACTTTTGAATTTCATTAGTCTCTTTGGGAGGAGATAAATTCAACAATTGCTCATCTAGAAACTTTGTCTTCCTTATATAGTGAAATGGCTAATTATCTACACTACAACCTTTTCTTCCTTGAGAATAACAAACGTGTAGACAATTAGTTCCAATAATCGAGTTGCATTGATTCACAAATTTTTAGCAAGCTTCATGAACCATTAAACATGGATGTAAGGAGAAGCAATGGCCAGATTTTATACTTTGAAGAAGAGATTTGATAAGTTCCACATACATAATTAGCATTTGATATATCTTTCAAAATGGAGAGTAAGATCATATATTCATTGCCCCCAATGAAAGAATTATGATCAAAATGTAATCCAAGATCACATATTTTATGTCGTCTAGTGAAAGAGTTACAATCATATATAAACCTAGACATAAATAATGTAAAAAAAAACCAAATTTAAGTCCAATTAACCTTTGTATTACTCAAAAAAACAACATTGTTAATGTTCTAGTCGTACATGCAAGAAAACATTAAGCAACATTATAACTTTATTACTTTAACTACCTGTTCATTTCTCATAACCTCTTATGACAAAATAGTGACCATCGTCCTCACTTAAAAAGAATTTTAGACAATACCACATTTAATGTGTGCAAGTAGATATATAATAAAAGTGGATATGCCATATAAGGTGAAAAATGTGGATATCCCATATAAGTGTCCTTTCACCAAAATGCATTTAAACATGCAATTACTATAACGACTTAATAATCTAAGTAAATTAGAAAGCGCACATATATACAAATGGTCATAGAGAGTCGAGACTTACACATTCCATGTCAACTATATATAATTAAAAGTAAATGATTTTTTAATTGCACAAATAGAAACTATTTACAATTCAAAGTGTAGGAAGACTAATGATTTAAAAACTCACATATTAAAATGTGTTATTTAATTTATAAAAGATATATAAAATTTTACGCATTTTTCTTTCATAAAAAACCTCCCATTATAAACTTAAAAAAAAAAAAAAAATGGATTTAATTTCTTAAATTGGTATTAATCTATTAATATTTATTATTTATTAAAAATGATTACACGCCAAAAGTAACATTTAAAATGTTTTTATTTAATATAATACAATTCATTTCTTTTGGAAAACAAATACTTGAATTAAAAAAAAAAAAAATTAAATGGTATAAATTTGAAAAAGGGAAAATGCATTTCAGTAAATTTGATTCTTCTCAAAATTAAAAATATTTATATTAATTATTCTTAATTTAAAAATGTTTTAAAATGTGATGTGGGTTGGTTAACATCAAATGAGACCAAACCTTGGTCTATCGGACCTAAAGAAACAAATTACTTAGTTTGATTTAAGATTTTATTCCTATGCTCAAAGAGCTTGGAGAGAAGCCTCTGAGGCTCTAAGAAGCCTCCGAAACTCACTATAATTTTGACATTGTAAAAGGCTACAAAGGTTAGTATTGCGACAAAGATTATGAAACTGAGATCTAATGTGGTTTTACGTGGGGCACTCTAAGAGGAATTGGTTTTCATCCTCGTTGTTCCTATTCTCACAGAGATGGCAGATCCTTTCCATCCTGGTGTTTTAGGAACTACCCAACGACCTGTTTCACTATGGAGCTCATGAGAGTTCATTCTAATCTTAGCTATATTAATTTTCTTCTTTGAGCTAGTTAAAACAGAGAGATACTTTTGATCTTCTAGGGTGGGGTTGATGACCTCTTTATAATATCTTAATTTTCTTTTAGCTGCTAAATCTTTCTCACACCACATTTTTTCTTTGAACTTAGAAGTAACAATATTTTTAATGTTATTAATGTTTTGCAATGCAACATTCTCATCGATCTCCCAATGTGATGTGGCCAGCCCACGTGGTCCCACGCCAACTCAATTCCTTACGGTCCTTCGCGAATATTTTGGTTTGATTGCTGATATTTTGGTTTTGATTTGGTAATTGAATGCGGTAGGTGATTGTTAATCAACCCCCGGTACTTGCCAGTCCTCTCTATGACACCTGTCCGCCTCGAATCTGCTGAAACCCTAATCTCATTACTACCCTTTTCCCTTTGTCAACTCGCGCTCATTTGCATTTTCACTCCGTCGTTTTCGCTGCTCTGTGGTCTGGTTCTGATACTCGGCTCTGTCTATGGTTATTCTCCGCCTGTGGTGATACACTGTTACGGTTCTGATGGTTTGTTGGTTAAACGTTGTGGCTCGATATTGTCTTCATGTCCGTGTGCTTGGTTCAGGCGTTTGCTGGTAAGTTGTGGCTCTTTTACTTGGTATTCTGTTGGTCCTTCGTGACTTTGCTCAGTCGACTGGTTATCCTTCTGTATTTGTTGTTTGTCGCGGTCAATGGCGCTGCAATTTTATGGTAATTCTTGGTGTTGAGGGTTTCTGTTTTGCTCAGTTGGCAATGTGCAGTTGGTTGGTCTGCAACTTGGTATTCTCCGGCGCTCGACTCGGTGCTCAGGTAATTTAATGGTTCCCTGCTATATTTCTTTATCTGCTTTTCGAACTGTAGCTAACAACGCTCGGCCCCTCCGTGGTCAGGGTTTCGTCTCGGTGAGTTGTGGACTCGTTCACTTACAGGTATAGCTCTCTCCCTTTAGCCGTACACGCTTTGCTTCTAGCTAGTTCATCTTTAACCTTACGGTTTCATTTCTAGTTCGAGGGTTTTGTTGTGCTACCAAACCCTAACTTACTTCTTTGTCATTGTCATAGGTGATCAGTTCCGTGGCTCTTCACAAAGGTTTCGGTCGGTGTTCTTCCGGGTAGTTCTGTTCTCTTTCTTGGTTGATTTCGTGGCTCTTTGGATTGCCTGTGTCTACTTGTGTTGATTTTCTGTATACTCAAATGCTCCGGTGGCTTCCTGCTTTTTTTTTACAGTAGCTTCGGCGTCTGTGTATTTATTTGTTGTAGCGTTTGAGGGTTTGGGTTGCTCCCACCCGTAGCCGTGGTGTATAGATTTTCTATAAATTCTGTCAGTGGATGATGCGGTTCATCGAACCCTCATCACGCAAGTCATTTATGTAATATGTAATTGGACAGGCCTGCAATGTAATATATATTGGAATTTGCAAATTTTCTGTTAATCTTTGATATTATTTCTTACCCGGTTTCGACCGTGGGTCGTTGTACTCCTCGACTCTGTTCGCCTTTTTTCCGCCTGCTGTTCACTCTCGTCTTGACTTGTCTTGAGACTCGGGATATTAGGAATGTCGGTCCTGTATTTACCTGTAACGATATCTGTTATGCGAATATATATATATGCGTAAACTTGTTTTGTGACTCTCTGTCACTGTGTTTTCCTGCACGAATTATGTATACATAAATATATATGTATAGAAATATTTAATGCAGAGGACTTATGTATTTCATTCATACATCTATTTGTGCACAGAATTTTTAGATGAAAGGAAATTTGACTTGTATTTCTTTAATTCTCTCTTTCAATTACTTAGCTGCTGAACCCCCTTGGGTTATTTCGTCTGTGTTTTTATACAATAGGCACAGGTAGTTAGATAACTGTAGATACTTATCTTTTACAGTTTGTCAGATAGTTACTTTATTTCAGTTTTGCTTGGCAGTTACTAAAACTTACTCTACCTGTCTATTCGTTTGTCTACCTTGTCTCTCTGGTCCCACAAAGGGTTGTTGTTTACATTATTGGTATTAATCTAATTCTAACAACTACCATTAACACCTGTTGCTACAGTAAAGTAAAATAAATAAAAATTAACCAACGGAAACTAAGTGTTGTAGTTGACTTTGGTAGAAAAATAAAAATAAAATTGCAAGAACCTGACAGACTTGCTGTCCTTTGTCGAACTGTTCATCTTTCCCAATCTTCTTCAGAAACTTTGTCCGCCCTGTCTCGGTCTTCGCCCTGTCGACCAGATGCTCCTGCATCAGGCTGCCGGGGTAAAAGAGAGATCTCATGGCTCTGTTCCATGAGCTCCTCCACCGAGTAGCTCGCCTTCCGAATCTATGTCTCATCGAGCCAGGAACTGTCCTCCATTGGACGGTCCTTCCACTTGACAAGATAACGCAGATACTCCTTTCTGCGCGTCTTCTTGGCTACCTGTGTGCTGATGATTCCTTCGATCTCATGTGTCTTGACCGACGGTAACTGTTTCTTCCAAAGACTGCTCTCGAACTGGGTGTCTCGTTGTGGCTGTACCATTTTTCCGTCTTCTGCCTGGGCATGATATGGGAACAGGTCTGCCACGTTGAATATGGGCGATATGCCTATATCAGGTGGCAGCTGAATTTCATATGCATTCGCTGAAAACTTGCGAAGAATTTTGCATGGGCCGATTTTCTTAAACTTCAGTTTGTTATACGTACCCTTAGGAAACCGTTCCCGACGCAAATGCGCAAGCACTTCGTCTCCAATCTCAAAATGTACCTCACGTCGTTTGATGTCTGCATGCTGTTTATATTTCTGCGTGCTATCCTGTAAGCTCAATTTAACTTTCTCGTGCAGTTCGCTCATTGCTTCGGAAAAATCTTCCCCGTCTGCACTCCTCCTTTCTAGTTGTCCTAAGTCGCGTAATTCATGTACTCCCCGCGGATGCATACCATATAAGATTTGGAATGGGCTCAGACCTGTGCTCCGATTAGGCGAATCGTTATAAGCGAATTTTGCCTGGGCCAGAGCTCGATCCCACAATCGCGAGTTTTCCCCTGTCAAACTTCGCAATAAGTTGCCCAAACTCCTGTTCACCACCTCTGTCTATCCATCAGTCTGCGGGTGATACGCAAAACTGAAATTTAACTGTGTGCCCAGCTTTTTCCACAGGGTGCGCCAAAAATGCCCTGTAAATTTTACATCCCTGTTTGAAACTATAGTTTTTGGTAAGCCATGTAATCGAACTACTTCTGTGAAGAAGAGATGTGCCACATTTGTGGCGTCGCTAGTCTTCCGGCACGGAATGAAATGAGCCATCTTTGAAAATCTATCCACCACCACCATCACTGAATCATAACCCCGCTGCATTCTAGGCAATCCTAGGACAAAGTCAATGCTGACTGAATCCCACGGTCTGCTTGGAACTGGTAGGGGCGTATATAACCCAGTATTCTGGCTGTGCCCTTTTGCCAGTTGGCAGATCTTACACCTGGATACATACCTCTATACGTCCCGACTCATTTTCGGCCAGTAATAAAAATGTCCTAGTTGTTCCAATGTTTTATCAACGCCAAAATGTCCTGCTAAACCCCCGCTATGTTTCTCTTTTACTAGATTTTCCCTCATCGAACAATCTGGAATACATAGCTGTCCACCTCGAAATAACAATCCTTCCTGTAAATTAAAATCCAGCCATGGGCTTTATTTCGTAAGACAGGATTTTGGCATGCCTCAAAGGCTTCCTTGAAATCCGCGTCCATCTAGTACAAATCCTTCAAATACTCAAACCCCATCACCTGTATGCCACTTTCCTGTAAGAGCAAAGCTCTTCTGCTTAAAGCATCCGCCACTTTGTTGGCTTTCCCACTTATGTGCTTCAACACAAAAGTAAAACTTTGTAGGTACTCCACCCACTTGGCGTGCTTATGGTTCAATTTGTGTTGCTGTGTTATGTACTGTAACGCAGAATTATCAGAGAACAAAACGAACTCATTACCTAGTAAGTAG
>APFE030705049.1:0-23088 GCA_000404065.3 Pinus taeda | reverse complement strand
TGACCCTCCTTCCAAGCAAAAACAGTACATCATTGTGTGCACTGACTATCTGGCTAAGTGGGCTAAAGCCAAGGAAATTAAGGCAGCAACAGGAGAGAAGGTAGCTGAGTTTCTAAGGGAGAATGTATTTTACAAATTTGTGTACCCTAGAGAGCTAGTCACAGACCAAGGAAGCTAGTTTACCTCAAACATGATTGAAGACTTGCTCAACGAGTGCAAGATCAAGCATAGAACCTCCACTCCCTATCATCCACAAGCTAATGGGAAAGTGGAGGCGACCAATAGAGCACTAGAGGGAATCTTGACCAAAGTGGTAAGTAGCAACAAGAAGGATTGGGGAGATAGACTAGTTGAGGCCACCTGGGCCTATAATACCACCTGGAAGACCACCACTGGATTCACATACTATGAGTTGGTCTATGGGAAAAAGGCCCTTCTCTCCATTAAATTTGAGTATAACACATTAAGGATGGCAGCCCAACTAGATCTAGACATCAACAGTGCACAGAATGAGAGATTGCTCGAATTGAATGGTTTAGATGAGTTTAGAATGTAGGCCCTCTTACATGTAGAGGTAATTCAACTTCAGAGGAAGATCTGGCATGATAATAACATCAAGGAAAAGCAATTTCAAGAAGGTGATTGGGATTTTTTTATATGATTCCAAGTATAATGACTTCAAGGGCAAGTTGAGGACAAGATGGCTAGGACCTTATGTTGTAGAAATATGCCATGATAATGGTTCAGTGCAAATCAGAACCATAGATGAAGAGGTCATTCGAATACTTGTTAATGGACACCGATTGAAAATTTACAAGCAAACATTGTCAAAACAAGAATTCATTGATGGTATCAATAAAACAGTGATGGTAGTGGAGCAAGTTTCAGCTCCTGCATCATCAAATCATTGAGAGAAAAAAAGAGGAACAAGGAATAAGGACTCAGGTGAAAACCTCCATGAGGCGCCTGAGTCTCGCTATTGGGTTGAAAACCTCTTGAGGCAGCCCAATGGTGTCAATAAAAAAAAATATGAGAATAAAAAGATCCCTGGGTGAAAACCTCTCTTGAGGCACCCAGGGCAGATAGCTAGGATGAAAAACTCTCAGAGGCAGCCTAGCTGTTTTCAAAAAGATAAAAAGGAAAAAAAAATCATGAAAATCTTTATTTGCAGGTCAGCAAGAAGGACGATCAGAGAACAAAGGAGGATAAAAAAGAGACCTATTTCACTCACATTTTTATTTTTCCACTCATTGCCATTCATCACTCCACCATTTCTTTCATTTTTTCCACTCCTTTTCTTCAATTTACAAGGGTATTGTGTTTTCTACAAGATCCGATGTAAACCTACAGGATCCCCTAAAAACCTATAGGATGATCCTGTAGGAATTATAGTGACCTAAAAATCCTACAAGAAGTGACCCTAGGGAAAAATAATGACATGTTATGTCAATAAAATACCACCCCTACATCATCATTCCATTACCATACCTATGTCCACCTTCATCACCCCTGCATTCACCCTTTAAAAAAAAAAATCAGTTTCAAAAAAAAAAATTCACAGTCTTTGAAAAAAGAAGGAAATAAAGAGAAATAGGGAGCATCACCTGAGTATTCCTCATTCTCCACACACCTATTCTCCCTCTCCATCCATGTCACCATACTCAAAATCCCAGCAGAATGTATGATTAAGAGTTCTGAGGGAGAAGCAGCTATAGGACATCCTGTAGGAAATCCTATAGCAGCCTATCCCGCAGAATACAAATCATAAGAACATCAAGCTTCTAGCATGATGGTCCAGCAGTAGAAGGGACTCCAAAGCAGTAGCATCACCATCATACTCAACACCAGATACCTGGACAACAAAGGAATCATAAGAGAATAACAAAAAAGGGAAGAAGAATAGCATGCAGCCAACACACATAGCAAGCACCTCTGGTCTTCAACAACTACAGCAAGGTATTAGCACCACAGGTAAGTATCCCACTCACTCTCTCATGTGCATAATGTAGTCAAAATATGTAAAGGTTATGAGTAAGTAGGTTTATAAGTGAAAGCTGGCTAGTTAACTTGTCCACCTTCAATCAATCAACAAGGAGAAAATAATTTGTCCTCTCACACGTGGCAGCAATCAACTCAAAAATAGAAAGGAGAAGGACAAAAGCAGTAAAGGATATGGATGTATGAAGTGGGAGTTGATTACAAGGAGTGGGGAATGATGAGGTGGTAGTGGGGACCAATGGGCCAAAAATGGAAACCATACCTCGGCTACCAGCACACCACCTCATCCCAAATGACCATAAGAGGAAATAATCGTCCTCCCCTTTCATTCATGCATTCATTTCCTCAAGGATCACTCTAACAAGCCACTCTCATACCCAGAAAACCTATAAAAAGGAAAACTCCATCATGTTTCTCCACAGAAATTCCTACAGGATTGCACACGGGAATCCTACAGGATACATAGAGACAATCTACAAGATTGGCCGAGAGGAGTTTCAAATGGGAAAACATGGGGGTTGGCCATAGCAAACACTATGAAGAGGTAGGCTCTATAATTACTTCCCTCTTTCCAAGTAAATTGAACAATAAATCCTCTAATTTGAGTGAATTTGGCAGTTGTGCAAGAGAATTGTCCACACAGTCATTTTAGTTTTTTTACTTCTGCATTTGAAAATTGTATCAAACATCTCATATCAAAAACTTCACCAACCAAGATGATAGGAGGGTTTAATAGAAGGGAGCCCATTAACACTGTGAGAATCCAACAACACTCTCAGGTGCTAGAAATCTTCACAAGGCATAATTGGATGGGGTATTTCGAAAAATTAAGGGGGTATGATGATGAGGTGGCTCGAAGATTTTTCTCTCTCCCTCATTCCACTTACAAGAGTCCATGCCACTATTGTGGTAAGAGGCCTCTCCATAGAGCTCAACCCTGAACTCATCAGCAGAGTTACCACACTTCCCCTAGGGGTACCATGGAGGAATGAAGACAAAGGAGATAGCCAGATTTCCAAAAGGAAATTATTTTTAGAAGATGAGGAACCCATTGAGCACAAGAATGGAGTAAGGAGAGGAAGTCTACCATATCCCTGAAATGAAGTGAGCTACCAACTTATCAAATGCATATCATGTGAGGGTAGGTATAGTGTGGTATATGGCTATCATTTTAGGCTTCTTGAAGAGTTGAGATTTGGGGCAGAAACACCCGTCACCACAGGTTCAGCATACCATACTTCATGATGCGATCACTGATAGACACAAGCATCAAGGTGCAAGAGGGAAATTCCCAACAATTAGCTCACCATGGGTTAATTAGAATCATCATAGAATATGCCCTCAAAAACCTTAGAATTCCTATCCATTGGTCAATTTTCAGAGATATGCAGGTGGAGGAGGATATCAAAGCTCTCACATATGATGTTAGTCCTATTGTCAGTGGAAAGTATGAGGAAGTCACTGAAGCAGAAGAAGAAGAAGAAGCAGGGAAGGAAGAAGAAGAAGCAGTAGGAGATGAAGATGAGATGGATGAAGAAGAAGATGAAACAAAAGAAAATGAGGAAGATGAAAAAGAAGAGGAGAAAGAGAAGGAGGATGATGAAGAAATAAAGGAGGATGTTAAGGAGGAAACTGATAAAGAAGATGAGGATATACAAGAGGAAGAAGAAAGGAAATACATAGGTGAAGAAATCAATGGGAAAGAGGGAGCAGAAGACAAGGAGGAGTCACCGAGGGTGTCTCCAAAACCCACTGAGAGAGAGGCAGTAGCGGCCCTCACTACTTTTAGCACCCCCATAAAGCAAAAAGGCAAAAGATAGAGGAAGACCCCCTTATATTTTAGGACAAGGAAAAGCACAAGAATAAGGTAAGGGAAACCCAAAACACCAACCAAAATTCCCATTGTGATTGAGGACTCACCTGAACAACAGGAGAAAATGCCTTCTCCTAAGTCTCCTATCACCTATGTGAGAAAGCCTATGACTAGATCCACCTCTTCCAAGGGAAAAGAAATCCTACAGTATACATAGCAGGATCTACACGAAGCTGAAGCAGTCCTACAGGATACTCTGCTAAACCTACAGGAGACACAAAAATTGGACAAGGAGGGAGGCCAACTATTGGGCGTGGGATCCCCTAAGGGAATTTTTTGGGCTTAGAGCCTAGATTTTGGTTAAAGAATTTAATTTCGATGTAAAGACTCTACATTTTGTGGGTGCAGAGTGTGTAGTTTGTAAAAGAGTCATAGGGTTGTTCACCCTTAGTTTTGTTATTGTAATGTTAGCTGTAGAAATCTACCCATGGTTTGCAGACCATGGGATTGTATAAATAGAGCGAGGATCTAAGTAGATAAGGGAAAAATGGATAAGAAAAGATGAACGTATGATGTATGCGAGATAGATCTGTGGAGTAAAGTCTAGTTTTTTGGTCGTAGAGTAGGAGAAGGCTCTGCAGCTGAGTGCGTAGAGGCCTAGTAGTTTGTAGTTGAGTGCGCAAACCCCTACAGTTGAGTACATAGGCCGATTCGGGTCTGTAACAGTTGGAATTATTAATAAAGAGAAGTTTCCTATCATTTTTGTGTATTTATTTCATGTTTTATGCATCTGTTATCTTGGGTATCAAATTCACTTCTAATACTTATATGATGCACAAATGTGTATAATTGTATTGATTAAGTGAATGCAAGATAGAATATCTGTTTACGTGATGTTAACTAAGATTTATTGAGAAGATAAGTAAGATACACAGTGTAGTTTGGGGAAATAGTGCAGTTCGCTGCCCTAACAGTGCATAAGCATTTCAGTCCTTGGTTAGGGTTGCGGGAAAGACGATTATAATAGATCGCAAAGGTATTGAAGGTTGGGATAGTGCGTGAAATGACCCATGCGAAGACAGATCTAGTTGGACTAAATTGACATCTCAGACATCTTAAGGGTGTCGAAACTTGGTTCCAGCATCCCCCCATACTTCTTTGGGTGAGACTTCAGTCCATGCTCCGCGAGCCGATGTCAAAAGGGCTAGTAGTGTAGGGATTTGTTTGGCTAAATAGCTTTGAACCTGGGTCCGTTGCTAGGATCAGAATCTACATAGAGATGTCTGATGTCGTATCATTGGAATCCAACTAAGAAAGAAATTGAAGGCTAGTTGGACAAAATAATTCACAAGTTCACGATGCAGGAGAATGGGAACCCGTGACTATCAAAACAAGATTGGTTAGACTGCTACCTATACATGGATATCCATGAAATCTTCTTTGTTTCCTTCCCTACTGAGATATACGAGTGGATCACGAAGCTAGTAGATAGCCAAGGAAGGTGGAAGCTCGATGGTCCTATTGTGTGGACCCCAGAGTTAGTGCCAAGGTTGGAAGCATTAGAGGATAAGATCATGCGTGCCATTTATCATTGACTCAATTGTATTATAGGAGGATTCATTATTGAGTTCGCAGTTGACACCTCAATTAGCTACAACGAGGTAGAGCAACGGTTTCTCAAAGGACAACAAGGTAAGTATGTAAAGTCTTTGAATACTTGGATTAAAATGTTATTGTGTGAAAAGAGGATTATGTAGTTACCTTGATGTTCGGGGCTACACAAAGTGGAAAAGCTTATAGGAACGAAGGAAATAAGGGACCAGAAACTAGCCCCTTGATTTCATCTCCACGAGGGGATGAGGAAGAGCTCACGAAGGTCTCACCGCGAAGTGCGATCCATCTGATAAGGCAAATAATTTAGTGAATACCAACTCCACCCACACCACCACCAACTTCACCACCATCACCTCCATCTTCACCCATACCACCTCCACCACCATCGTGATTCAATATGGAAAGCACAGTGAATTTTCCTATGTTCAAAGGTTTGGGAAATGAGGATCCAAACCAATTATGGTTCATGGTAGGGATTGTATGGGAAGCGCAATGAGTTACAGGTGACAATATAAAGAAAGAGACACTGGTTAGCACCCTGCAGGACCACGCACTGACCAAGTATATTAAGCACTCCAATAATAATCCAAATGTGGGAATCGCAGATATCCAAGCAGCGTTAAATAGAGAATTTAGCAGGCCGAAGTCTGAAGCACAGTCGATCATTGGATTAAAAGAGATCATGATGCTACTAGGCGAGATGCCTTGGGAGCTAGATCAGAGGCTGGAATGTACGATTCACGAAGCTAATATGAATCTAACGGATGGACAGCATCGCGAGCAGTTTGTAGCTTCGCTAATGCCACATTTAAGGAGTGTGCTATCGGAGCAGAAGATAACGACTCAGGAGGAGGCCTTAGAGATTTCTATGAGGCTGCATGAGACCTCGATGTAGGATCCTAACTTAGGAGTTCAACAAATCCACATGCAGCTAAAGAATTTATGCCTTGAGATCATGGAAAATTTTAGGGGCGAATTTTCACCCTTGGGCGAAATTAATGGGTTTTATATTTTTATTGGGTGAATATTTTGTATCACGGTGCATTGTTACAAATCACCTCAAATTTATTTTATAAAAAAATTAGGTATGGAGGTTAACCCACCTTATTTTAAGGGAGAGAGTAAAAAAAGTAAATTTAGCCCTTGAAATTAGGAGTTACAACCTTCCATTCACCCTAATTCTCAAGAATAGGTATTTATGATAGTTATTTCACCCTCCACATTCAGTGTAAAAAAAGGTTTTTTTCTTTAATTTTCCCGTATTTCATGGTATTGGGGTTAATTTTGAGAAAATGACCTTATTTTTTTGGAACAAATGGGGATAATTCATTTTATTTAAAAATTCAAGTCTCTTATTTTCATGTTTATTTAAAGATTGAATAATGTTCTTGCCATATTCGAAGTTTGCATCTGTTTAGTCATAATCATATAAAGAATAGTTGAATTTTTTTTTTTTACTCCATAAGTCACCTTATATTTAAATGTAAATAAATAAAACTATAAATAAAGTGGAGTATGGTAAATAAATAAAACCTTTTTTTATACTTACTCCAAAGGGGGAAAACCATCGCACCCAAAAACCATGGACCGAAAACCATCGTGCCCAAAACCATGTGCGAAACCATGCACAAAATAATAGGTAGGTCCGCCCACCTAATATAGGGTCCCAAAAAAAAATTCCCCAGGGCACTTCCCCAGACCCTGTAGAGGGGGGATACTTGCCCCCCTCAAACCCCTTGTCGCCCCTTGCTGCGCAATCAGTGCAACGAAGGGGGGGCACCGCCCGCCCTCTAGCCCCCCAGTTAACTAGGGTTGCTAGTCGTGGAAAGAATATAACACAACCCAACATTCTCTCACTTCTTTTCTTCTTTCCATAGGGGGCCACAGGAGAGCTTAGTCATTTTTCCAACCCTGCAATGCCCATTGTTTCTCTACACCAAGAGAACTTCTCAGAGCTCACATATTTTGTCAATGCATCTACAGTATTCTTCAAAGTGTCCACCTTTACCAGCAACACCCTTTTTTCTTCTATCATATCCCTCACAAAGTGATACTAAACATCAATGTGCTTTGTCTTTGAATGGTAAGTAGGGTTATTTGCCAAGAAAATTGCACTTTGGCTATCACAGTCTATCCTTATAGCTCCCTGTACTAACCTCATACTGAAGAGCCTCATCATTGGGTAATTATATGGACCTCAATTCACCTCCTAGCTTAGTCAAACCAACTTTTCTCACAACTTACTACATGTTTTTTATTATATTTTGTTTATGAGATGAGTTAGAGTTGGATATTATGCCTAGTGGACTAATATGCATTGAATGCAAAATTGAAGGAGAAAATTAAGGAATTTTGGCAAAGACCAAGGTTAAAACTCGAATGGGACAAGGGATATGGATTTTAGGAGGTAAATCCTCCTCATTTACTTCTCCCCCATTTGAATATTCCTCCATCCATCACACCAACTCAGAGTGCAAGTAGCCAAGTCATTGGGATTAGGAGGCAGTCGTGCATGTGAGAGATAAAGACCTATTTTATCTTGAGTCTGGGATCTGATCCTCCCTAATTTTAAGGAAGTCATTGGGGACTTCAGTTGTATAAGTAGAGAGGCCTAGAGCCTCATTAGGATTTGAAGTTTGGTTGTAAAACTCTAAGTTATTTTCAAGCTCTAGACTTTTGGAAGTTTTATTGATATAATTTTGTGTTTTGGTAATAAGAATGAGTTATGTTTTGAGCCAACACTAAGTTAACTCAGAGGGCTGAAGCTCTTGGGTTAGTGCCCAACCCTAGCATCCAAGGCTCCTCTTTCTTGTATCTGTATGTTTAGATTAGTCTCATATCTTCATTGTTAATTTGTCTTTAGATGTATTTTCATTGCAAGTAGTGTAGATTGGATTGGTTGTTTATTAGTTTGTCCATTTGTGTGTTACTTTAGAAGTAGGTTAGTAGGGATAAAAGGAGCACCACAAGGTTATCAGTAGGTGTATTGGCCTCATTTCTTCCCCTTGGGATCATGATTTCAGGAAGGGACCCTTATGCAACCCCAAAAACACAGATTTCTATTTCTTGTATGAGCTTTAGAGTTTACTATATTTAAGCTAGCATTTGATCAGTTTTGCAAAGTAGGGTTTCCTTTCCAGATCTTCTATCTTCATTCTTATAGTAGATCTCATCGATGCTTTCATTCCTTTCATAAATTTTCCTCATGCACAAGGTAGACAGTTGGTCATTAATTCTTCTTTTCTAGCTTTTGAGAATGCTTCTTGTTTACATATCTTTTTGAAAAGTATATATGTTTTATGCAATGCAGGTGCTTCAGGAGTAGACAGAAACTTCATAATTAGCAACCACCCTCCACTTCATCCACCATAGTCATTCCTTGTTTTCACCATTGCCTTCACTAGTTTTCATAATTTTTCATAGAAATTCTTCGAATCACATTGAGCAAATCCAACCATCTTCTATCCTTGTTGTTGACTTTTGAGTGATCCTAGACATTTTCTCACTCCATTCCACCCATAACCCGCCATCCCTAAGCATTCAATCACCTACAACACCTCCCATTTTTCTCTCGATTATATCTTATAGGTTTATAGGGAATCCTGTAGGTTTCTAGTACATCCTATAGGTTTTCTTATAATGACCTGCTTTGAGGCCGAATTGAGGGAAAACCTCTAGAAAGCCACAGAAGTTTACCCAAGGGTCTCCCACACCATCCAACCATCTCCTAACCCTTCCATCCATCCTCCAACATTGTTAATTCACTTGACACATCACCAAAAGAAATTAGTTTGCATACTTGATTTTGCATGAAAAGACAAAAAAACAAAAACAAATTTATTTTAGTCCCTTTACTTACACATTAGTGATTTTTGATTCTTTTTACTTCCATGTTTAGATAGTAGCATTTGGTTCATGTTAATTTAGCTTATTCCAAAGCATAGTTTCTTGGAAGCTAATTAGGAAATGGTGTGATTTAGCATTGAATTTCGGTATTTTTCAGTATTGTAGTAGAGTAGCTTTCCCAAGGAGTAGAGTTCCCTTTCTTCCATCAAGAAACCAAGATTATTCTAACTCCATAGAAGTCTAGATGGAAAACCCCGTGGTCTCTCACCAGCTGAACAGTGACAAAAGGAAGAACCATCACTTTTACTTGTGTATACAACACTGTCACCTCCAAGTTTGTATGAACCTCTGGTTGATAAACTAAAGTTGTTAGCCCAGGAGTTGCAACATTCTTGCTGCAATATTGGCACTCATCACTTTTTGGCACTGTTGTCAGGGAGGTGTCTAAGTAATATGTGATTACTACTTTCTTTATTCTATTTCTTGTCTCTAATATTCTGCCATTAGTTTATTTCTACAAAAGTAATTTAGTTGCTTCCTTTTTCATTCTAAATTTTCTACTTTCCTTTCCATTTTGGAAGCAAGACTTCAATTCAGAAAGTAGTTTTTTTCAGTCAGTCAATAGCTTTCATTCAATCAACAATTCAAATTCTACAAATTACTTTCCAAGTTTGAAAAAACACAAAACCAAACCAAAAACATTTCCTTTCATGCCTTGTAGGAATAGGGATAACTTAGGGAAAGTTTTTCCAAATACCCCCACTGCATCAAACGGCCAACCTTCCCTCTTCTTTGGTGGCTGTGAATTGGAGGAACCCTTAGGTGAGCAACCTGACATATCTGAAGAATCTATAGGGGAAGAATAAGAAGAAGAAGAAGAACCCATTCCTACTGAACCAATCGTTGAAAACAAAAATGACAGAGGGAATAGAGAGAGAGTTGAGGGTGCCTTCCCCATCTGGGAAACTAATGGGGACACTAAGATGAAAAATATAAGCCCCTCCACACTACCTCATTTCCATGGCTTTCCCACAGAAGGTCTCGACACTTTCTTATTTGAGTTTGTTGTTATATGTTGAACCTATGACTATACAGATGATGAGCAGAAGTTAAAACTATTTCCATCTACTGTCAAGGATGTAGCATTACGCCGGTTCATGGGTTTACTTGGGGATAGCATAACAACTTGGGCTCAGATGCAGGAAGCATTTAACAACAAGTGTCGAGACTAATCTAGGTCAAAGGATACTAAAGAGGAAATTTTTAGGATGACCATAGGAAATGATGAATCCCTAGAGGATTATGAAGAAAGATTACAGCTTAGTTACAAGAGGGCTAGGTGCACACTTGACCCTGAGTCACTAAAGTTGGTCCTGCTTAGGGGAGTAAGGGAAGATCTTTTGGATACCTTACAATTGTTAGCTGGAAGATATATCTACCAATTAGCCTATGACGATATCAAGACTATCTTTAGAAGCCATTCTAGGGAAGCTAGGAAAAAGGGTAGGGGTAGTCAACCTATGGTCAGTACATCCTCTTCCAACTCATCCATCAAGGGTGAAATTGGAAACATGTTGTAGGATTTCAAGAGTGAGATGTTGAAAAACCTTGCCCTACAAATGGACACTATACACATTAAGAGAAAGCACAAGGAAGCAGAGAGAGCCTTGCCCATTTTCTGTCCTAGATGCACTAGGAGGCACCCTAGGAATGAATGTCCATTGAATTCTATTGAAATTTGCTCAATCTATGAAGACGATCACTCCACAGACAAGTTCCCTTCTTTGCCTAGACTCAAAGCTATATATCAAGGAGCTGAAAGGGTCACTAAGCAGCTCTGCTACATAAACCAAAGGATACCTCATGGGCCTAGACCATACCAGTAGGGCATGCAAGGGTCATCCCATGCATATTACAACCCTAGCCAGACCACATCCATACCTTCTTAGGGACCCCATGCTCATCCTTCCTGGTCTACACCTCCTCCTTGGTCCTTTGCATCTCAGTATCACTCCCAGCCATCCAGCCAGTCATTTCAACCACATGCTCTGCCACAACCCCATTGGAATGCACTACCCCAGGGGTGGAGACCGCAATACAACAATGTTCCAGCTTTATTACCTCCACCACCTGCCCAACCACTGTTGTTACACTCTAATCCACCCAAGAGACCTCAGATGCCTGCCCAGCCAAATCTAAACTCGAACAATAGATAGGCGCAACAAGTATACAGTGGAGAGACACATATCCAGCTTATGTTGTGGAAATCTAGGAGATTAACCTGATATCTAGGAGATTTCTCCCGGATAACCAACCTCTACCTCCACCTAGGTAGGTTGAGGGAGAAAGAGAGGAAGGAATTATTAAAGTCAATCCACCCTTTCCTAAGAGATTAACCCAACCACTCTAGCCTACCCCAGAAGAGATTGAACTTTTGGGAGAATTGAAAAATCTATGTGTAAATATTCCACTTCTCCAAGCAATAAAAGATGAGCCTATTTACAATAAGTTGATTAAGTAGAAGTGCTTCAAGCATCCACGGATGCGAAGAATAGATGCCCCTGCTGTTGTGGAGGTAAATCCCCTCTACGGACAGAGGCGATCCCTACTAGCCCAAATGGGGTCTAGCAACAATCAAACAACACTAACACGCAGGTTCCTAATTGCAAATTAAAGACCGATGATGAGGGCCTACCTGGAATCCAACACTAGTACTTGTAGAAGAGTCATCGCTCTCGTTCCTTTGCTCTGGCTGGTCATGATCCCCACGATCCCCGTGAACGGACACCTGCACGTGAAAAGAACGACACAAACACAAACGTAAAATCCAATAGATGCAACTATATAGAAGTCAGAAAGGATATAACTCAATCATCATTACAAAGACAATAAGAATGGAACCATAATGATAGTCGTCTATTATTGATAAACAAAGAAGAATACAACCATAGTTCTGACGTCAAATCCTCCTTTGGCTGGGTGATCAGCAGCACATGCCTTGCAAAGCTTGTTGGGAATGGGGAACAAGCCTCTCTCTCCTTGGTTACTTAGCCAAGAATCTCCTCACTTTAGATTTAGCCTTATGGGAATGAAGAAGGCTTCTTGCAGCATGAACTTAGCAATTCTCAGACTTTGGGACTTCAAAACTAGAATTTGGAACTAGCTTGTCAAAGGCAAAAGGACAAGCTTTTATAGATAGAGGGGAAGGAGTTAGGATCATCCACAATATTCATGTGATTGACTTTATCACTAAGAAGCTTCCATGAGAGGTGGAGAACTACTTCCCTCCTATGGAGATTCGAAGCCAAACTAAACCAACTCAATATAGATTCAGTTCATGAGTGGGTTAGGAAGAACCTTCGTAAGTTTGTTGTTAAAAACTTTACCCAACTGGGCTGGCGCGAGTGTGACTTTGAGACAGAGTGCCAGCTGGCACGCCCTCTTTGGAGGATTTCTCCTATTGGCGTGAGTGATACATAGATAAATCGAACCAATGGAAAAAGGGCTATTTTTATGGGTATTTTGCAGAAGGTGTCTTCAGGGCATATGAAGTTCATGTATAGGGGAATACAATGCAAGTGTTTCCAGGTCATGTCACTTCTCACAGGTCCCGGAATGAGTCCTCCAAGGTGTGAGAGAAGGGGTAATAGGGACGGTGAAAAATTACTGTGTAACAGATGCCCCCTAAAGCATGAGGCTCGAGAGAGAGAGAGGGGTGAAATGCTTTACAAGAACATGGCCAATTGAAAATACTACCGCCAGAGAACCTGCATGGACAAGTACAACTGATATCTCAGGTACATGATGTAAGTGGTATGGGCACAGCCATCCATAGCAGAGTACATAAAAACTAGATCCAAGGTATGGGCGCAACCATCCAATAAGGATCGATAAATAGACTCAGGCATGGTCGCAGCCATCCAGTGAATGAGTCATGTAATGATCATAATAATCCACAAAATCGCAACCTGGATCGCAACAGACAAAATCCTGGGTCTTGCGCTCCATCTCAACCGCAACAAAGTACAAGTTCAAGCATGCGAATATGGGAGTCGAAGTCGAACATGCAGGAACATTGTCTGATTACCAGTCAATGATGAAAACTGTTAACAGACGCGAGAGGTACCACCAGTAATGACAATGGTCCTCAAGGTAATATAGGTGCAATCTACGGCGTGCAAATCAGTGAGCTAGTGTCGAACACCTGTAGAATCATTCGATCGAAGGCCAATGATGAAAACCTCGTGTCAAACACGAAGAACCTGCCATTGAGGCATGCAGGCTCCAAGGCACCTGAAGGGAGTCTCTAAGTCAACTTCCTGGATAATGAGCTGAAGTCGAGGAAGTGACCTTGATCGAAGGTGGCCATAATGTTTCCCACATCATCGACATGAGACAGAGAAGGATAAGATGTTTGTGAATCAGGATTATGTGAGGTATCAGAGGGAGGTTGATTATTCTGCAGAGGTCAACTTCTCTTGAACATATCGGTGGCATGACAGTGGACTTGGCAGTGTTTGACATCAAATGATCAGAGGTCATGGTGACGAGGCAATGAGCAGATGAGAGGTCAAACAGGATTACCCAAACCCATGGAGGCAAGTGAAAAACGAGATGAGATGTCCCCACCCAGACACGAATGCAGATAAGTGCCATGTTCAAGAGTGACATACTGCCGACACGACGATAATTATGGTTCCATTTTCCCCACCATTGCTGGCGAGTACCTCGGTTATTGTTTTATGACAAGCTTGACAGGGATAGCATATGCTTGAAAGGCGTCATTTCGACGGAGTTCGATGTCATTAAGTTTTAACGAGTCCGACAAAGGAAGAACTCAGCGTCTTTTCAGGTTTAGAGAGTTTGAAAAGACGGCGGAAAAGTAAACTCCAGGGGTGTCCTTTTACGTAAAGTTGTGTCTCTCGAGCCCGAAAAAGTATAAAACAATGCTCGAAAAAACCGCCCAATCATTACGATCGAGGAGTACTTTTCATGAGTAGTGATTTTGACCTGAAAATGTAAAAAAGCAGTCGAAACCACGTCGTTTCGTAACCATTAACGAACCTGAAATGACAAAGGTCCGACGATCTTTTCATCTTTACACGATCGGAAAAGGGTTTAAAGACAACCGCCTCTCATTTGCATTTAACGAGTCAAGAGGAATGACTCGGCATTCTTTGCACGTTTAGAGAGTCAGAAAAGAGAAAAAATATGACTCCATAATGACTTTTTCGTGTGTTTACCGAGTCTGAAAAAGTATAAAATATAACTCGTTTCGTCGCCTAACTTGCACAAGCACCTGTCGCTGCACAAAAATCAGTGTAAAATCCATTTTCGACACAAATATACATTAAAATATTCATAAAAAAGACTTTTAAAACCTATTTAGGGTTAAAAAAGGCTATAAACATGTGAAAATGGTAAAAACAAGAATTACTTTTCACTGTTACCTCTTGGAGAGTGACAATAGTGCTTTTGGTGTGCGATCTTCGGGTGACGATTGCGACGAATCCGGGTGACCATTTGGAGCGCCGTCAGTTCCAGGTAAGAGGTCTCCTCTCCTACTCCATTTTTTTCCATTTTTTAATTTCTTTAGTTTGTTTTATCATCCTCTGTGGAGGGGATTGCAAAAAGTAGGGTTGCGCCCATTGGCGCGGGTTTTGGGCACGGACCCGCACCAATGGGGCCTTTTTCTACAAAGGCTCGCGCCAATGGCCGCACACACCCATTTTTCAAAATTTAACCATTCTAAAGCCATTTCAAGGCATTTTTTAATTTTCCAAAGATCTAATTTGATGTTTTAACCTTGTGATTGTAGGAAAATACGCAAAATGGTACTCCAATGGAAGGAAAGAGAGCATGACCAGGTAGACGTATTGGCCATAGCAGATGAAGACTGCATGGAAGCCCTCAGATCTTGCAGGCTCAAGAAATACTTTCTCCTGTCCTATCTATGAGCTTAGCCAGAGCTCTTGGATATTTAATCAACCTGTGGGATGAACAGGATCAAGTGTTCCACATACGGGACCAAGTATTGGAACTAGACGTATCTGAGGTCTATTTCATCACTGGACTGTCGCGTAGAGGGCCGGTGCCCCTATTCACAGGTAGCAGGCCATCCGGGGAGACGATGGAGGAGGTGAAGGCTCGAGTTTGCCCAGGGGAAAAATATGGATCCGGCAACTCAAAAGTGGATATCTCCACCGATCCGGACCTAATATTCAGAGCTCTATTGTTCACCATCACACGAGCTGCAGGGGCACAGGCACCCCATGAAGCCACAAAGAACCAACTGATACTGGCTACATAGTGTCTCAACCCGACAATATTCAATTGGGCGGCAGCGGTGACAACCAATATGAAGAGGCAGCTTACAAAGGGTAAGCGTGGCAAGCTATAGCAGTTTGGGTATGGCTCCATTCTGGTGACGTTCGTTTTGGAACGTATGCCAATCTTTCAGGGCCAATGGGCCTTTGTACCTGATCCGGCGCCTTGAGAGCCAAGGATGGCTCGTTGGGCGGCACTGATGGTGAGAGGTGGGGGAGGCCAGCATATGTCATGGAGGCCTGAGTTTTTGGGTGGCTTCACCACCAATTGATTGTGGTTGAGGACTGGCCGGTGACCCTGACCTCCCACAGCCAGAGGGAGAGGACTTGGATGAGAAGATAGGTATGACCTCTTTTTAATTTTGTGTTTTATGATTTTTTTGTTAATACATGCTTGTTCTAATAACATTTATATGCATATGCAGATGTTGGCCCAGAGAGCCCAGCTGGCATGTCTCCTATTGCGAGGAGACACCAAGCTACAGCAGATCCTCAGGAGGAGGGTGGTGATAGAGGGGAACTTGTCCAGAACCTTGAGGGTATCACCCGAGGGATCCCGGATTATGCTCGGCTACGAATGTCCCGTTAGCGTACCAAAGGCACATGGTGGGGGTGCCGAATCCCATCCACTGACTCTTGAGACGTTTAGTGCGAGCACTGACGTGCTACCATGAGTACCATAGGGATTAGATATCAAGGTTTTATTTCCATGCATATTTTTTGAGAGACATGTTGTCTCCGGATGTACTAAGACAAACATGTATTATCTTTTTATGATGCACGCGGTGAAAACATTTGGACATATATATATATATATATATATATATATATATATATAATATATATATATATATATATATATATATATATATATATATATATATATATTATATATATATATCATATGCTTTATGGTTTATTGTGTTTTATTCTTCTTATGCTATTTTAAATTACATGTTACGCAAATGTTTGTCCAATACATAATTAGCTAATGCATCGATTAACGTATTAAATCGTCTTGGAATATGTTGATATGTAATGAAATCAAAATCCCTTTCTAACAACTTAACACGTAAATACAACCTTAAAATCTGATGGTCTCTGATGGAATAACACCCATTGAGCTGGTGGACGACAAGCTGAGAGTCCAAGTTCACAACCAATGTTCGAATACCGAGATTAATCGCCTCGGCTAGTAATTCAATCACAGCACTATACTCAGCAACATTGTTTGTGGTACAACCTAGACAAACCCCTTGAAGGTCTACTAATTCACCATGAGGATTGTAGATCACCCATGCCGCAGAGGACAAGTAGCGTGTACTGCGGGAGGCACCATCAGCGAAACCAATGTAAGGTGAACCAGACATCTGTCCAAGAAGTAAAAAGGACACAATAAGCGGCAATCATGCTGACACACCAAGACAAAAACATGAAAACATGCACACACAACACACTTGCTAAAGCACACGTATGTACAAAAATAGAGTGCCTGGACTTATGCATAATATTTTTTCAAATAAAGCCCGTTTCAGGGCTTATCCAGGGGATTCCCTTCATAGTCAATAAGCTCGTAGGCCCCTTTTTGTAAAACTTTCTTCACAATGTAAGGCACGTGCCACATGGGTTCGAATTTTCCTGCCCCCAGCTTATCATTAGCTTGATCGTAGAGCAGGACCAAATCTCCCTCAACAAACAAGCGAGGATGAACAATGTTATCGAAGTGAGTTTTCACTCGCTTCTTCTGTGCTTCGATAGCTAAAGAGGCTAGTCAACGAGTCTCGTCTAGCCGCTCCAGGTAAAGAAGGTGCTCTTCTACCGGAGTAGTATCAGGGAGTAATTCGACAGCTAATTTTAACGAAGGAATCTCACACTCAATAGGAAGGGTAGCCTCCAGTCCATAAACCAACTGGAAAGGAGTGAAATCGATGGCATCCTTCACAGAGGTTCGGTAGGCCCACAAGAGAGTAGGGGGAGGAAGATTCAAAATGGCCTCAACTTTAAGGGGATCCAGACGGATGCCCTCTCGGGAGACGATGAACCCGAGAAGTCTGCCAAACTCTACGCAGAAGACACACTTATGCGGGTTGAGCCGAATACAGTAGTGTCGATAGCGGAGAAAGATTTCGCGGAGATGCGCGGGATGGTCTTGACACTTAGCTGAATGAGCTGGAAGATCATCTAGGTAAGGCTGCACGATGTGTCGAATATCATGAAAGACATAAGACATCGCGCGTTGGAAGGTGGCACCGGCATTCTTGAGACCGAAAGGGAGCTTTTCATAAGCGAAAATGCCCCACGGATAGATAAAGGAGGTCTTGTGTTGATCAGCTGGCACGATATTAATCTAGTTATAACCAAAGAAACCATCCATAAACGAATATATCTCACTTCCGGCACACTCATCAATGAGCTGGTCAATGAAAGGTGTGAGGTAGTTATCTTTTGGACAGGCTCGATTAATATCACGGTAATCGACACAGACTCTGATAGTACCCTGCTTTTTATCCACAGGGACAATGTTGGAGACCCAATCTGTGAGTGGGATGGGATAGATAAAGCCAGCTTTGAGAAGCTTTTCAACTTCCTCTTTAATTGCCACAGCCTTCCGGGGGTGCACGGGGTGTAAACGCTCCGAACAGGCTTAGCTCCAAGATATGTCGGTATCTCATGCACCACGATGCTTAGATCAATGCTGGGCATTTCTTCGTAAGACCAAGAAAAAACGTCATGAAACTCATGAAAAATACCTATATAGAGTTGAATTTCCTCAGGAGTACAAGTGACTCCGATATAGATATGCTCGACAATCCCTGGTTTAAGAGAGATGTCGATCAGTTGAGTTTGTGTAATGTTTCCCAGATTCCCTTCAAAGGACACTTGATATACTTGGATGGGTATTTGAAGGGGTTGTTAAGGGAGACAAGGAGCAAACCGCTCGAGTCAGGTCAACGTTTCTCGAAGGGTAGGGAGGAACGAGGAACGATGGTGAAGATTGAACCAAGGGGGTTCCTCAAGAGACATGGTCTCTATAATGGCTTCGTCAGAAGGAAAAATTTCCTTTAAAGGATTTGAAGAAGTAAAATCTCCAAGCCAAGGGGAATGATCGTATGAGTCAAGAGCTCCGCTTAAAGAAGCAGATTCAGAAGGAGGAGCTGATACAGAAACAATTTCAACGTAGTTGAGCTTGGCAGGACTCAACGACATCTCATCGCCCCATGATTCTATCTAGTCAATGGTGGGGAGGACCCAAGGATCAGAACGAACCGAAATCATATTGATAGAGGCGAGGTTCGGAGGTGGGAGTGAAAAGACACCCATGAGGGCAGGATCTTTAAAGAGCCCAGCTCCCACACTCTCCAATGGGATGGAGGTATGTTCCACAAAAGGCACATTGCCTTCGGAAGAAGAAGTGAAGAAGGAGAGCTGGTCTACGTGACAATTTTCCCCTGATGAGGGAAACGAATGACAGGAAAGAGGGATGATGCCACAGCGCACATGGCATATGTCCAGCTCCAGCCCAAGAGGAGGTTGTAAGTAGGATTAGCATCGACAACTTCAACTTCCACTTCAACGGTCTTCCCTTGCAAAGTAATCGGCAATCGTTGGAGGATACCGTAAGGGTGAGATTCTCTCCCTTCAAAGGCTTCCAGTGTCGTTGGAGACTGACTCAAAGTCAGAGACCCAATCGCCTTCCAACAAGCAACAGACATAACGCAAGTTGAGGCGCCTTCATCAATAAATGTATGATAAATCGTTTTAGCATTGATGATGACCTGAATGAGGAAGGCAATCTAGTGGGGCAGTCTCGGTACATGGCTCTCAAGATCAAGTGATCAAATCCGAGTCTGTCGGGTCGATGCCACCGATGGCTGATAGCAAGGATTTCCTCTGGGGGGGGCAGTTCTGGAGAACTTCTAGAGCGGACATAGCTGACAGAGCCTGAGCTAAGTCCTCAACGATGCTGTAGTGTTGGGTAGCACGAGCATTGGGGTTGTAAGAAGATCTCCTGAGTACACCTTTAGGAGGGGATCGAATAGGCGTCTCAGTGCTAGGTCTCTCGATATGGAGTGGACCAGAAATGGATGGAGGAGCACTTGAGGGGACCTCAGGCTCCTTCCCGGCAGGTGACAGATATTCCTTTGCTCGAGTCATAATATGAACGAGAATCGTTCCAACCATGAACACTTGGGCACCGAAGGGAGAAGAAGACGAGGATGGGTCAGCCACCATTTGTGTTTCCTGTGAGGGGAAAGGCTCTTTCAGCACCGCAGGAGTCCCAGGAGCACCTTTTAATAAACAACTAACTTCGGACCACCTTGGGCAGTCTTTGGTATAGTGATCCTCGTCATAGATAAGACAAGGATACTTTGGTTTATGTTTGGCTCCTTCCTCGGGTAGAGGTTTAGGGGAGTCCTGTTTGGGTGGATCAGGTTTATTTTTCGCTTTCCCCTTCTTCTTTCCTTTCGAGGCTTTATCCTCTGTGGTGGACTAGATGGCGTTGACCTCGGAAGTATTTCCAGAACTAGACACACCCTGAGAAGTATTCTCGTTTGAAGCATTCGATTTTTGCTTCCCAGGGTTCGCGGATGATTTCTTCGAAGACGGATTTACAGAGCCAATAAAACCGTCAACAGATGGCTTTGGCAGAGCTTTGGATGTTCCAGGTCTTGGGGCGTTAGGAAAGTAATCATATAAGGTACCTGACTGAGAATACACTAAGTCGAGGTACTGAGCACGCGCAATAGCCTTCTCTTCAGTTACACAAGCTCCCATTGCAATGTCTCACGCGATTGTAGGGACAAAGGAGATCATAAACCAATCGGTCAGGAGCTGATCAGGAATCCAGAACTTCATCAAACGATGACACCATCTCCATTCATGTATATGATCAGATATGTGCATGGCCATGTCCTGTTTAAGAGACGTGAGGAGATGTGTTCCCGTCTCATACCGAATGGGCAACTGAAAATGAGTTAGAATGCCATTGCCAATGAGTTGAAATATTGAAAGGATCCGCGAGTCAACTCAATGTACAACTTAGCAGCTGAGCTGGTGAGAGTCCTTTGGAAAAGGCGGAGTCGGATTGAATCGTCAAGCCACGAATTTGATGAACACCAAAGGTTGTAAGTCATAACGTGGGCTTGAGGATCTTCTCCAGCTTTGCCATCAAATTTGGGACAATCACCGAGAATCTTGGTTGGAACTGGTGGCCAAAATCTATTATGAAGGATAGGATCATTAGTCAATTTGGACACATCCGGCAGTTCCAATGTTGCTAAGAAAGGTAACTGAGGATTGAAGGACATCTGGGGCCGCGGATAAGAGGTAGCACCAGAGTCCCAACCAGTTGCTGGTTGCCCCCATTGATTTTGTCTAGACGGAGCTAGCCCATAAGGGTTCTGTCCATAGGGATTCTGTCCATAGGGGTTATAGCCATAACCAGACGGTTGACCCTGGATTTGCCCCCCAGCACCCCATTGATTACCAACCTGGCCTGCAGGAGCAACATACTGTTGCTGGTAATTCTGATAAGGAGTGACCTGCATTTGTTGATCATTTTGGTACGGGGCAAACTGAGCTTGCCCCTGGGGTTGCTGGTAACCATACGGTTGATGGGCTCCATACTGAGCCTAGGAACCAAGTTGTGCTTGGTAAGAAGGTTGAGATTGAAACCCACCTTGCATCTGAAGACCAGTTTGAGTCTGGGGCCCAGCCTGGGGCTGAAAACCAGGTTGAGCTTGAGAAGCAATCACCATTTTCATGCCCGGTTGAGCAGGCCCAAAGAGATGTCCTTAAGAGGATGGAGATTGGGCCACCTAGCCGGAGGGTTTCCCTGGTTGAGCTTGGGATGAACCCACTTGCCCAGAAGGTTGAGCTTGCTGGGTGTTAGGTTGTCCTTGTACAACCGAGGGTTGTCCTTGCGGAACAGATGGCTGAGCGGACTGGACAGTTGGTTGACCATGGGATTGACCAACGTGTCCAGATGGTTGACCAGACTGGGCAGTGGGTTGGCCTTGCTGCATGTAAGGCTGACCACCCTGCCTAAAAGAGTACCCTTGCTGGATTCTAGGTTGTCCTTGTTGCATATAAGGTTGTCCTGGATTCCCATAGGGTTGACCGAAAGGGTATCCTTGCTGGACTCCAGGTTGTCCTTGTTGCATATAAGGTTGTCCTGGATTTCCAGAGGGTTTCCCAAGATAAGTGAAAGACGGACCACCATAGGCCGAAGGTTGTCCCTGAAAGGGTTGTCCTTGTGGGCCTCCAGGCTGCCCTGGATAGGATTTCCCGTAATATTGCTGCCCATAAGAAGGTTGCGTGTAAGACGGCTGACCTTGATACAATGGTCCTTGATAAGATTGTCCTTGATAAGGCAGTCCTTGATCTGAAAGGGGCGCTTGGCCACCACCATAACGAGTGGTACCCCAAGCGACGCTTAACGGGACTGAGACCTCAACCACAGGCTGAGATGGTAAGGATCCAATATACAAATGATGCCCTACGGGGTCATAATAATGATTTGGACCTTGCGCGCCTGGATTCTGGACAGCATGCAAATACTGATTATATCCCTCCCCTGCTGGAATGGAACTAGAAGAAGGTGGGGCACTAAGTGCAGGATGGACAACTCTGGGTGTATGTGCCGACTGGCCACTATTTACTGAACCGTGGGATGGACCAGCAACAGTAGTTACAATTGAAGATGCCGTAACGGCACTAACAACCGGTGTTGAAGACTCTACACAAATAGTCGGAATAGTCGGGACTGAAGTGACAACTGCATTATGAACTTGTGGAATAAAAGATCCCGTAGTGGGAGTGATGTTGTGATCCCACATGGTACCTGAGGAGGAGTTCCTAGAACCCATAACATCCCTCAAAGCCTTATAGTGTAAGGGCAGCATGACACCGAGGGGGGTGACAGTGAAGGGCAGGGTTACAACCGCGGATACGGCCGAGACAGGAGTTTCGACACTCGTCAAAACAGGTGTCTCACTCGCTATAGGAGATGTGTCATCCATGTCAGAGGAAGACATTGGGACCAAAACACCAGTAGGAGTAAAAGGAGTATCCTCTTCGGAAGGCTCCCAAATAGGGTTCCAATATAGATCGTGAAAATCGTCTTCTGGAGCATGAGAGTTCAACGGTTGGACACTTAGAATAACAGGAAAAGTGTCACCACAAACCGGTGTCTCAGGAGTAGCAGAAGAAGGAGACCCTTGGTCACTAGGGATGGGAGATGGAATCGATGGTTCTGCCAGGATGATTTGATTCAAAAAATCCTAGACGAACTAACAAGAAAAGACCCTACTCAAACTAACGCAAACAAGATCTAACAAGGTAAGTGTGAATGTGGCCGAATAAATTTTAAGACACAAGGACATAACTTGACCTTTTCATCTTTAAAGAGTTGAGAAAAGGACAAAAAGATGACTCTAGTCACCTTCGAATGTTTAGTGAGCCCGAAGTGACAAATGCTCAAGTGAGCCT
>APFE030705041.1:2310-24879 GCA_000404065.3 Pinus taeda | reverse complement strand
TTCTCACACACCCTGAAATTCACAAAGATATTTAGCTAATCAGTTCAGGCAGTTGTGCCACCACACAATTAAGGAACCTTCATTTCTACTTAGAAATCCAACCCCTCTGCAAAAGAGATACCTGCAATGATCTCTGTGCCACGTTGGGACATTCTTGTAAGTCAATCGTGCGGTAACATCAAACATGATAACTTCACATTGCCCATGAATACTGCAACAAACAAAATCCCAATCAGTAAATAAGAAGGAAACAAATAAATAGAAGTGGAAAAACATAGAACCCTTGCCAATTCAATCAGGAAAATGCCAACAGAAACAGGAAAAACAAGCCAATATTGATCAAAACAACCAATAACACAGTATGTCTATAAATTTAAATTTAAACTAAATTAAAATTCAAGTAAATATAAGTGGAAAAATATGGAACCCTCGCCAATTCAATCAAGAAAATGCCAACAAAAGCAGAAAAAGCAAACCAGTATTGATCAAAACAACCAATAACATAGTTTGTCTATAAATTCAAAATTAAAGTTCAAAATAAAGAGACATAAATGAGTAAAACAGAGCACTGATAAAAAGGAACCAAAAAAGGGCTCATAGTTGCTCCATTGTCATTGATATTGAGGTTAAAAGGTGTTGCTACTAAGCCCACACTACATACATATCAACACGGGAAAATAGAATTGATAAGTCAAAAGTTCTCTTGGGATCAATCCAAGTTTAAATCCATGTAGGAACTTTTTAAACAAAAGTTGAAAAGGCACCCAAAAGCTCAAATGTACAGTGCTCCAATCAACAGGTGTCTACTACACCTGCAAAGGATGACAAAAAACACTACTTTCGTAAAGTCCCAAGAGACCGCTCCTCTACCAAAGGATCCAAGAAAGAGAATTATGACAAGGCATGATTAATATTCTTCATATCAAGGAAAAGATTTAGTTCCTAGAATCCCAAAAAATGAGTATAAGCAATTAATGGTTGTTGAATCTCCTAGAGTGATTTAATCAGAAAATTGATTGTAAGAAGGCAAGGAGAAAGAAAGGGGAAATAACAAGATTTCCCTTAAGGCTTAAGGCATTATATTATCTGTCTAATTTACACAACCCAAGATCTGCCTGCTGATGAAGAAAATCATTTTTGAAGTTTTGTCCATGGGCATATTTATGGTAAAGACTGTAGATCAAACTACAGAACCACTAAAAATAGGATCTGATATTTGTAATTTTTTGTTGGGCTGCCCAGATCCTTGTTGCACTATTCCTGTTATATATGCTCCACTTATCAGCCCAAATGCTCTCCATCTCATCTCCTCCACATATTTCTTCAGTGCTGCTTCAATTCTTTTGTGTTCTTCTAGACCATTTGTGATTGTCATTGCTTCTCCAAAGCACCTTCCTAGCACCACTGCATGCTCAGGTGTAGAACATCCACCTTGTACTAAGTCTGGAGTCATAGGATGTGTTGCATCCCCTGCAACACAAACATTTCCCTTACATATTTTTCCGAATAACACTGCCCATGGCCACCTCAAGCTGAGTGCGTTAATGTTAAAGTGTCTATTTGAGTTTTCTTTACTATATCCAGAATCTCCTCTAGATAGTCTCGAAGTCTTTCCAATGCATTTTCCAATATACTCCATGGATCATGTCCAATATCTGAATCTGCAACACATCCAGTTAGGCATGCCTTATATTCTTGTTATTTTCTGTCAAATAGTTCACAAAGCTTGTGACTACTATATGAGGATTATAATATGAAGATAAAAAAATTCAAACGCAACGCAATTGTTCAAAATTATCTGAAAGGAATATAATAGAAGGTTTCAATAATTTTTGAAGAATCTATTTTTAAGATTGATGGTTTCCTGCACCTACACATGATCCACATAACAATTATAACAAAGGGTGCTATAATATTATACCACAAGGAAGTGAACTCTGGGTTGTGAACCAGTAAACATCCTTCTCATTACATGGAACAGAACCTGCCCACAAATTTTCTCCCCAAAATAGTTGTGCCTTTGGCCCAAACTTATGTCCTTTAGGGTATGTTACCAATCCCCTAATAGCAGATCTCCCAGAAATACTAGGGGTTGGAAGACCCAGCCATTCAGCGACTACGGAGTTCCCTCCATCACAACCTATCAGTACCTGTGAGTAGAAACAAATTCCAAATGGTTGAGAGAAACATGATAGCATAGAAGATAAATTTAATGATCAAACTTGCATTCAACAGACCCCTGTCATTTTTTCTCAAATACAAAAGGACATCTAGTACTCGTGTATGAGAGAAACCACCATAGAAATTCCTGTTTGATAGAAACCAGCGCATATGGGTTATTAATATTACCTTTGTTTAGCAAGAGGGGATTCAATTCATTACTAAATTTATGCCCAAGTTTTACTACTTCAAATGGGAGTCAGAAGTTTGGATTTAAGATGCTACCTTAGCTTTGATAAGCGTTCCATCTCCCAATTTTACTATAGTTAAAGAAGAATCTGTAGATTGTTGAATGGAAACAACTTTAGCATTGAATCTGATTGTTCCTGGAGCCAATTCTTTTGCAAGGGTATCCAGAAGCACACTCCTTTGCACGCATCGAACTTCATGATTTCCACTGATAGACAGGAAAAGTACTTAGTATTACAAAGCATGTGAAAAAAAGATGACCAAAATAGTTAATGGGATATAAAGTACATCATGTGATAGTGGGTAATAAAGGAGTGTTGAAGCCATCTCCTAGATGCAAAAATGACCACGAACAGAAATAAAGAATACAAACAGGTATACTCTAGACAAAGCAGCAACAGGTGAAGCATTAAAGATAAAATAGAGAAGCAGAAGCATTAATCTGAAAGAAACAACCAGACTAAAAAGTGAGGGATTTGAGACAAGAAGCATTGGATAACAAAATGGGCAAATCAAGAAAACATCCAATGTAAGTGAGATTTTTTTTAAAATATAAGTCTAAGGTACCCTCTAGATGCGAAATAAAAAGCTACATGATATCAATCTGGATAGCCATATTTTTTCTCCTCTGTTTTATTATGTTGTTTTTGGATACCAGGTTTCATAGGTGTTGTGATTGGAAATAATGTTAAGAATGTTGTGCCCAATAAGAATTGGCTTATATGATTTTGAATTTCTATTGGTTAAACTCAGGGTTCACACCTTTTAGGAGTCCATATTCTAGCATGGCATGGACTATCCACCATGGAAGACCCCTCTAGTGAGCCCTACGGTCATTGTAATCTTGAAAATATTCAAATGAATATGGAAATTTTTCTAACTGTCCACTGGGTGCACCTATATCAACCCCCTGTAAATGATAAAACTAAAAACTAAAAACCTGTGGAGGCTTAGAACACATCCTCTGGTCACAAGGTTTGGAAATGCTGGTAGCCTTACATTTATAGCAAGACATCGATCATCCTCCCTTATGAATCTTGATAAAACAATAACACAGGCATTTGTATGAAGAGACTTGAGCATTAGAAAAAGACTGACAAGAAATAGATGAGTGCATGTGTTGTGCACGCTCCATCTCATAAACAGAACGAATGTGTAACAATTGTATATACCTATTACCCAGTTGGATGTGAAAAATGGTGTATATATAGAGCGTATACATGAATTAGAATTGTAGCATAATAAAAAATGCATGGAAATGCTGGCAACCTTAGATTTCTAGCAAAATCAACGATACGAATATATACAATTTCATGAATTAGACTTGTAGCACCTCAAAAATGTTTGGAAATGCTGGCAGTCTAGGATTAATAGAAAAAAACATTGACATAATCACTTGCGAGCCTCAATAAAGAAATGGCAAGGGGATTTGTATGAAGAGACTCTGAAATTCGCTAAAGACTAACTGAAAATAGATGTGTGTGTTTTGTATGCTCCAACTCCTGAACAAAAGGGATGACCAACAACCCTCTTCCGTGTTGGATGTAAACAACATGTATACAGGAATTGCAACAAAACATTAAATTAGGATATAAAGACACCCTGGGCATACATCCACTCAGCGCAAGATAAAATGGATGGAAGTATACACATTGAGTATATATCGAATCGCGATAAATGATGTGTGCACCTTGTTTCCACAAACTTATCACACAACTTCATCGAATCAAACAACAACATTAAATGATGTGCATACATCCATTCCTTTGCGCCACATAAAATGGATGGACATATACACACTGTTTATACACCAAATCCTGATATAAAGAACATCTGCACCTTGTTTCTCTGAACTCTTTACACAAACCCATCGAATCAGACAAAAAAATTGTGATATTCTCAAACTGACAAAATCTTAGACTAAATATGTACTCAAATTCCCGATACAAAGACCTCATAAGATTTACAATACAACCTATCCCGCAAGATTAAACTGACTTCATTACAATAGGAAAAAAACATCAAAGAGCCCTCTTGACAGAAAGCTTTGAAACAACGACAAAAAATATAACTTGCAAAGATCATTATAGAATCCTAAGATAACATTCCATCCATGTAAGATCCACCCATTCGAAACAAAATAGATCAAACCTCAAAAATTTAACAGCCTAGGGTTTCCAACACAGGCCATCCGCGCAATGTTAAGATAAATCTCAGCTAAAAAACCGATCCTAGACAAATATCTTAACACAGGATCCCACAGCAAGCGCCCCCGCAACAGTCATGAGATTTAAATTCCTCAGCCGAAGAAAAAACAACTGACATTAAATGAAGAAAAATAGAAAAATTAAAATAGGGCATGCAATTACCCGGTGTATTAGCCACTAAAGCCCCAAATTCTCGAAGCTTGGAACCAGATATAGAGCCTTTGAGAGTAGTGATGTTGTGCTGTGCTTGGCCACTTCCCGCGCCTATACGTTTATAGGAGGGAAGGCATCCGATTTCAGCCATGAACACAAAGACAATACATTTACTACAACTAAGGACTAAGAATGATGATAACTCATACACCATAAGTTTATTATAAATTAGCAACATATATTAGATAAGAGCCTAGCACATTTCCTTAATTTTCAAAAGAGAGATGTCCATGTGCAAATTAACCCTGGCTCCATGTGACTCTATTGCAACATATCTGCTATGGGAAAATGAAGGAATTAGTCATGGCAGTTAAACACTGAATTGAGTTAGTTTCAATGTTGTTAAATTAGGGTTATTGCATCTTGTCATAGGAAAAGATTGCAGGACATTTCAACATTGCAAAGGCACCACTATTGCAGCATAGCTCCTATGGGAAAATGAAGGAATTGGTCATGGTAGTTAAACACTGAATTGAGCTAGTTTCAGTGTTGTCCAATTAGGGCTATTGCATCTTGTCATAGGCATATATAGATAAATAAAGGTTGCATTTCCATCTAGAGATGCCCAGATAAATGAATCTAGATAAATATAGCATCCTTCCTTTCATTTAAACTATCATATACACTCGATTCTTACTTTAGACAAATATACATTGAAATGCAGTCACCAACATCCATCAACTAGATTGAGATTGCTATAATGCTAATAAAAGGGAATTGTTACAAATAGCTACCATGAATTTAGCATGCCAAACTTTACCTGGATAACAACGACTCCACCAGAAATCTTGGTAATTCTTTCATTCAAATTTTCTTTTTCGTAGTCTTGTTCTGCAACCTACAAAGAAAATGAGAATGATATCATTGGTGAAAACCTTTGATAAAATAGGTTTATAGGGAAGTCAAATATCAAGCGAAACATATTTTCATATCAAAGAAACCTTAAGTTATTTAAATTTAATGTCTGTAATTATTGTTGCATGTTCCTTCAGAGGCACGCATATTGAAATTATAAACCATGCATCAAAATTGTTTCTTTCTACACTCCTATATTGACAACTCACAAATAAAATTTGAGATTAATACCATCATCATGAATGATATTAATGAGGAGATCCCTCCCCATAGGGTGATGACCACTTTGCTATATATGGTGGCTATACTGAGAAAACAAGACAATAATTTCAAGCCTCAATTTGCATAAAGAAACCTATTTAAGTTATAGAGAAATAACACACTTCTATCAAACCTCTAATTTGAGACACTCTTTTATTAAAACGTTCCTGAGTGCTCCCATCACCAAATATTGTTGTTGAGTCCTTGGTAAGTACCACCTTGGCAAAAATACCTAGAACCTTACTCCTAACTTTCTCCAAGGGAAAATCCAACTTCATCCCTTATAACAGTGCCTACACAGAGAAAGAATAAACAAAACAATATCTACATAAGATATTAGAAACCTGTGACCAAGACACGGTGGAAAGATTTTATTCTCAATACATCTCACTCAATGAGAATTTATCCTATTAATATGAAAAGTTGAACTTGTAGAGCAATTCAATTACCAAAAAAAGATTGTTTCCACGAAAAATGATATAGCACTGCTTCTATACACACCTAAATTTGTACTTAATCTATTAGTGCATGCAAGTCCTTAATGTAGCTAAACTTGAAAAATAACTCCAGTGAATATAGCAATGTCAAAATGGGAAGTGTTGAATATTGTTATATTGTGAAAGATGTTACCTCAACCAATTTTTCAGTAATACAAATTTACGAGAGTGATGAAATTTCTAAAGGAAAATTGTGTCCCCTTTTCCACTCTCCGAATCCAGGAGCTTTCAAAGCACCAACATTCAATGCACCACAAAGTTTATTCATGACAAGAGTATCCAAGGCTTCTTGTTCAATGTCCTTTGCAATGATCAAGATTGGATACCCCCCATGAATGACCTCTTCTAATATTATAGTCAAGTCTCTTGAAGTTGCGATCTTTTTTTCAACCAATAATAGTTGCAAATTATAATAAAATGTAAAGATGCAAGTTCATTTATTGATCACTAAATTTCAAAATGCAAGCGAAAATAAATATAAATGTATCAACTCTCTTCACATGCTTAGTAGTGGTCATATTTCTTTCTAATTACTAGATCAATATTCTAAATCAAATATTATACAGATTCCAAAAATAATAGAAGGTTCATAAGGCACAGAATTTAAAACTCCATACAAAACTAGCACCAACCTCTATTGAACCAGAAGGATGTGCCATGAATATATGACAGATGGAGATAATTGGGAAATAATTCTGCAACTAAGATGAGATTTTATTCTAAAAATGTGATTGAAATTTCTATCCATTCTCTTTACATTACAAAGAGCAATAACAAGTAGTAGCACAACCAAAAAGAGCAAGAATATTTCATTCACATCAATTACTTTGCAATTTTCATACTCTACGGACATCTTCTCACTGTCTGTCACAAAGCACGGGGAAATATATCCACGATCAAATTACATTCCCTCTACAACATACAAATTGTTTTATGTACTTTTTCCCCTTTCAAGTGTCGCAACACCTTTCCTCCCAACTTTACTTGCTTCTGCTATCATGTTTCCTATTTCATAGTTATTACCAACACTTACTAGAGAAACATCATTTAATTCACTATCTTCAACCTGGAAATAATGCCAATTACAGGGTATTAAGTTTCAACATGTGTAGTCCCTTACAGAGAATATTTTTCCCAAATGTTTGACAAGTAACTCCTAAAAATTCTACCGTGTAGTCTTCAAGAAACTCTAGCTGACAATTTTAAATCAACTATTCCACTAATGAAAGTGCACCTCAACGATAGACTAAAACCGGCTCAAATGTGTGCATTTACCTCCTTTGACAAATTCTTGAGTTCAAAACCAATAGCCTTTACTATCTTGTCAATTCCCCTTGTAATTTGAATAGGATTTTCTCCAGCTACAACAAACTGAACAAGCTTATGGTTCAGATTCTTATCCACAGATCTTTAAAAAAACAAGCTAGATTTATCTATTGGGTTATTCCTAACTAGGTCATACCAATTGATAACAGGATCACAATTTCATCTTCAACCAGGCTATTTTTCGACTCAAATACTATCTTGATCCTTGTGAAGCCTTGAAAATTCACAAAATAAATAACTAAACAATAACCACCAAAAGGGACAATAAAAATGAATAAATACTTAAGCCAATAATAGGGACAAATAAATTACCTTTACACCTTAAGCTATTAAACCTTGTACAAGTACAATAGATGTGGAGTTCTAACACCTGCTAAATCATTTGTCTTTGCTGCAACCTGTCTTACCAACTTGGCCCCAATATTTTCAACTGGGTCCTCTAATTCAACCTGTCAGAAGCAAGGTGCAACATTGAAAAGCATTAACTAGACTGGATTAACTAGAAAAGAAATAAAAATTTAACTCAACTCATCAACATCTGGCACACAAGTATTTTTTTCAACTGTTTAAAGTGTCATTCATTACTCTTCTATGTCTACTCCATAGACTAGGTACATCCTCAAAAGATAAATATGTTTTCTGTGACCTGTGAGAATATTTCCTTCTAGGTCTAAGACAGTAAGACATTTAGGCAAGGAAAACTAATATAGAACATAAAAAATTTACAACCCACATCTACAATTTACCTGCTTAGCCATTGTCACACCATCATTGACAATCTTCAGAGAACCATACTTTCTCTCTAAAACAACATTTCTACCCTTCGGCCCAACGGTGATTCCGACAATATCAACAAGCTTGTTGACACCTCCTTACAAGACAATTTGAAAATATTTTCAGTAGGTGCACAACAAAATGCTGGAATATTTGTCATACCAAACCTACATACAAACCGCACATTAACATCAAAGGTATATGGACAAGGAAAGATCTACCACAATGAAGTTTTATGTGAAAAGAATCTTCCTTTAGATGGAATTTGTTTTCTCTGACCTACAATTTTTTTGTCACTGACCCATCTCGGTTCAATTATAACTCCTTTGCTATAGATCTTGGATTGACTACCTTCTCTCTCCTACATAATCTCGCGGTCTGCCTTCTACTTAAATGATTAGAGGAGATGGGTGAAAAAGTAACAAGAGAAGACAATTTCCTGGCATTTTTGTCAGATACTGCACCAAACTTCCTCTTCTTTCCAATGTTACCCAATGAGGCAGAGTGGAAACTATTGTCATACTACCTATAGCATATGCCATCTTCCCTTATTCGGAATAGAGAATTACAATATCTTCATATTATCTATCTCACAAACATGAATTCCATCTAGATTTAATTCATATTAGGTATCCAATTGGCCATCTAGATTTAATTCACCATTGCTGTGCATAAACAATACTTCATATGTAAGCACCAAATATTGAAGGATTTGTTAGGACATACAAGTTTTTTCTTGAGCCCTCACTAATTTGATAGTTTTTCTAGAGTGAGAATTTCCTTTTGATTTGGTAGTGCCTTTAGTTTCGATATTTTTGGCAGTCACATGGAAACTTAGGAGCCTAGGTTGTGTTCCTAGATGACCCAACATGCTTCTAGAACCCTTGGAATTCACCCAGCTTCAAAAAAAATGTTTAAGGCAAATCTGCCCAAATTGACAAAACTGTTTTTAATACTTTTTTCCATAAAAGACTAACTTTGGGAGCAATTTAAGAGAAGGTGGTGATGAATTTTGAAAAAATAAAACATGAATTTTTCGGGAACATGCTGATTTACAAAAACCTATTTCATCTTTTCAACAAGTGTCATGTTTTGGAAGATTTGAATGGCTCTCTGAAGCATATTTTTCAGAAAATCCCTAGATTTAATTTTTTCTATTTTTATAAAAACACCTAACTGTGAACTGATGGTTATGTAAATATCCAAGTGTCAAAAACCATTGGCTCTTTAGCATCTACATTAGTGATAATTGTTGACAAATTGCACCCATAAGGTCCTAGTTTCTATGTCATCAAAAGTCGTCGTTGATATCAATCAAAATTTTTTATTGACAATAATACTATGACACTAGAGCATTGCTTATGTTATGGGAATAAATTGCTGCATTCATGGACATCTGTATTGGATTGTTTAGTGATCCTGGTGGATCTTAATTGCAAACAAAAAAACATCAAATAAAGACCATCTCGAAGCCAAAGGATTTATTTTCATGGGAATTTGTATTAGGTGTTTCAATTTGTATTTTTCAATTCATTTGGACAGGACGGTACCCAATGGATAAATGTACCATAAAAACAAATGGAACGGTTGTCGGTTATAGTAAATTTTTTCAAACACCCTGGTCATTGTTTATGGCTAAAGATAGTCCATACTTTATTAAGTACACTCTCCATTTTGCAGGTAGAGCTTACTATCAAATAATTGTGAGACAACATGATCATTTTATTTTAAAAACCATTACCATTAAATGGGAAAAACATTGTAATTGTTTAACAAGTAAGAAAGTTAAGGTCAACAAGATTGTAAAGTTCATTCCTGTGTTATGGTTTTGGAGGATGGAACCTAAAGAAATTAAGTTCTCTTCTACTATTTACAATTTCACTTGACTGTGGTGATAACAGATTTTTGTTATGCCTGTCACTACTAGTCATGCTTTCAAACTATAAGTTAGAGATTTTAGGTAGCATGTATCCAATGCGAGGGATTATTAGAAAAACTTAATGATGTTTCACATACTGCTATCATAATGGTTTACATAACAAACTACAGAGAATTTCCTCAGAAGAATTGGAACAGAATAATGATAGGAATAGAGAAAGTGAGGCTTTCTTAGATAATGAATCTACAAAGGAATATAATCTCATTCCAGAAAAGTTTACGGTTACTATTAATGATGAACACCTATAAACATCTCATAAGCATCATTATGAAAAATTACTCACCATCCTTGACACTTATGTTCTATATGATTCGAACATTGGAGACTGCCAACAAATGAGTGATTTTTTGTCTCCTTTTGTTGCATTAATAGGTGATGAAAATGAAGCATTTTTGTGCTCTATCTACTCTATACACATGGCATGTGATGATTTCAGATTGAATGAGGTGGCAGAGTATTCTAAGGCAAGGACCAACCAATTTGGGACTATTGTAGATATTCAAGAAGTAAATTTGATTATTTCAGAGGTAAATGGCAGAGTAGTCAAATAATAAGAGATTAATAATAACTAGAAGAGGTTTTGAAAGAAAGGAAACAACAATTAAAAATCATATCCAAATTTAGTGGCATCAATCTGGTTCTTTAAGGCATGAAATCAACAATTCCAGATTTCGAGAGCATTTGAGATTGCATAAAGTCTAGTGGTTCCTGCATACTATGGTAATCACACTAGTGGTGATTACTGTATACAACCAAAATCGCACCAGTGGTGCCTATTGTATACTATTTTGTTTGAAGTCTGTATTTAGGTCAAAAATCATTACAACTGGCCCAAAAATGTCAGGGGCTGGGTGGGGTTAAAAAGACCCGTAGGTCAATTAAACAACTGACCACGAACAAAAGTTCAATTACTTGACAACAAATGAATTCCATTTGGCTGACTTGCAGCACCAGGGGGTGCTCTTTCATCAAAATCAACCAAAATTTACACCATAATATTGGCCCTAACAACTAATTCACACCTCCAAGAGAAGTGAATCCTCGGGGTAGCCTAGCATGGAAATGTCATCATCCCTAAACCACAACCCCATTGGCATGTCTCAACTAGTGCTATCATGAGCACCTACATCATCCCTACCGATAAGAAAATGAGATCAACAACAAAAAGAGGTTCCAACAAAAATAAAATAAACCCTATTTTCTGTTTCTTCCTAGTTCGATATTTCCCTTCACTACCACTGAGCCTCCATTTCCTTGATTTCAATGTAAAATCCAAATGAAACTGGACAATCATAGCTAAATAAACTTGATCTTAAATAAATCGAGAATAAAACTATTGCATCCAACAAAAACTCACAAAGCAAACAAGCCTGCAAACCTTAACGAAGCTGCCAAAACTTCGGCTAAAGCAAATCAAAGGCGTTCATAATGTTCTACAGGATATAAACATTATTCTCCAAAATTACCACCAAAACCATAAACCCTCACTAAAGAACCTAGAGCTTATAAAATTACATTCACAATCAGCTAGACAAAATCATGTCGATCATGAAAAGAAATAAACTTTTGCAATACAAGCATAAATTCTTTAAAATTTCTTCTTTGAACAACTTCCAGCAAGCTCTAACAAGGAATTGGAGGATAATTTTGATTCAAATAATTCTCATACTGAACCGAGGTAATGGGATTCGATCCCTCTGAAGTCTGCTCGCTATTGGAGTGTGGTAATGGGATTCGATCCCTCCAAAGTCTGCTCACTATTGGAGTGCGTGGAATGCTCTGGAAGAAAGAGATTTATTCTTGAAACTAAAAAGGTAGGGTAGGATGGGAGGCATAAGGCCCCCTCGGCGGAATGTGGTTCTATCTAGAACCTACGCTAAAACTTACGCTAATGTAATTATGTAAGTCTTTAACCATAAAATTCTTTGATATTATGTTAAGTGTGTTCTCATTATTATGAGTGTCTTTTACATTTATTGCTTCTTTACACGTTGAGTACTATTATTTATGATATATTTTTTTGTGTGTTTTTTTGGTTGTTGGAAGAGTTTGGTAATACAAATTTTCTAATTTTAAGTTAATAAAAGTTTTATTTTAATGCAAAAGTGAGTTTGATATAAATATTTCATTTATAATAATAGTAATTTTATAAATTTAAAATTATTTTTCTCAAATATCAAAGTGAATGGTAAAAATACATAGTCTTAAGGGTCAACCTAGTTAGTTGAGTTCCCATTGTTAAAAAATCTTTTCTATTAAAAGGTCACTTGTTTAATTATCTTGACGTTATTGGAGTAAGACTTCATGGTCGAGCTTATAGGTTGTGATCCTTTCAAGTAGATTTGCCTAGTACAAATTGATACATATTTTATATGTTTTGTAATGTTGATAATATAATTATGTTGGAGTGGAAGAACATGAAGAATTGTCCATGTTCTCTTGGTGGTTTCAGTGAACTCGTGGTTTTTCTACAAACCGCAAATGGATCATGGATTCAAATTCCGCTGCCATAGTTAACCCTGAGATTAGATCGGCTAAATCAATAAATCGAGTTGTCACAGCTAGCCATGAGACAAAGGATCGATACATCAGCTCAATTAATCAAAGTATCAGTCACATTAGGGATTTAGGGCACTAAGCTAGGATTTTGGATAACAGATCCTACTTTTTACCAACTCGATACCGCCAATGATTTTTCCAACTCGAGAAGGAATTGAAAACTTAGACTTGGAGTAAATTTTATTAAATCTCAATACAATTTATGTGGGTAGTTTAGTATTGAGCATATTTTATTTTGTTCAAAGTGAAATTCGACGATTTTTATGAATGAACGAGGGATTGTTCTTTTAGGCTTCATCAAGGTTCATGCATTATTTTCATTGAGGATATTTAGTGAGTGGCCTCATCTAAAATGGAAAACAAAACAATAGTAAATGTTAAAAATGGCAAGTAAATCTCATATTTTGTGAAAACAAATCATTTGGGCCAAGTCAAAATTGCCTCAGCAAACACAGAAGGGAAGTGGATTTGGGTAAATGCAAAACAATATCAGGGCATTTTAAAGTGAAGACTTGCCCACTTTAAATGGGAACAAGGAAGAAGAAAAAAGTCCTAGAGAAACTAGTAGACATATAATAAAAGTAAACAAAATCTTTGAAATGCAAATTTCATCCATGGAACAATGCCTCCCTGAAGATAACATGAAACAACTTCGAAAAACCTACAAAGTAGAGGAAGAATTTGGAAGAGAAATGTCTCCCCTCCTCCATGATGGCACAAGTGTTGAATATAAAGTTGATGGTTCGATATTGAAGTCAAAATCCTTCCTGAACCGTTGAGACAAAGAGGTCTCTCCTCTAGTATCTCTAAAAATATCCTATGAAGAGTCATAGCATTTAGCTTAGAAAGTATGACCCACCATGATCATATTAACTTCTTGTTTGCCCCTTTTTTGTAGTGAAAGTAGATTTCCTGATTGTCTCCATCATATTATGCCCCAACACTAGCTAACCAACATGACAACCCATTCGCAATAAATGTCATCGACAATGATGTCGAAATGTACACATGAATTTGTTAGTTACCCCTTGTTGTGTATATCTCTTGCCAAAGAAGAGGAGTCTAATCTACTCTTCCTTGGCAAAGAACAATTACCATTGTCCTTTCCACCTGCCGGAACAAACCTCACAACCTTTAGCATCTTAATGACGTCCAAACATACAAATGAATCCACCTCCTCTGATCACATTGCATTGGATAACTCGTCCTCATTCCACCATTTTGATCAACTATCAAATCCTAGAAACCCTTGACCCTTGCAAAAAATCCTTTGCAAAGTCCTCTCCATTCACATCTGATTTGGAACGTTGCAAAAAAGTACTACTAGCATATAATCTTCTCCCTCATGTGGTTCATTGAACTCATAACATCTTTTCAGTGGTGAGATAAACAACCATTAGTGTGTTCACGATTTAGAATACCCTTTTCTTTGTATTACTAAATAGTCAATACTACTTCATGCCTAGTTTAGTAGATATCCCCTAGTTTTACCAAATACTTATTTTAATACCTCCAAAACCTATAACCCTCTACCCAAAATCCCCACCCTTTACAACAACATTGCTTCACGGAAGCCATTTTACATTGCTTTGTATATGAGAAAGAAATTAAATGTTACTTCTCCCTTATCCAAGATAATGCTCTTGATTACAAATTGAACAACGTATCATGATATTTCCTTTCTCTCTTCGTGTGAACTTGCTCAATTAGTGTCTAAATACCTTGTGGGATAAAAATCAATGTATGTATTGTATTGCTATTGTGTCAATTATTCATTTTTAATGTCTTAATAATGTGTTAATTTCCTTCCAATGCATGGTTAGTCTTGAATTAAAATTTTGACATGGAAAATCCCAATTTTGCAATTTTGGGAATCAGAGGCACATTGCAGGGACAATGTATCCATCTTGGTGGATAGTGGGGCAACCCAAAATTTTATTGATGCAAAATTGGTGGAGTGTAGAGGCATTCATAGATTGATATATATCCTGAACAACATGGGCGAGAAAGGATGTGCGGGCTTCACCTTAGTTGTCTTCTTGGTTGTTGGTTTGATATGTTGAGGATATGGTTGATGGTTTGATATTGAAGTCAAAATACTTAACCCTTTAGCCAAAGAGGTGTCTCCTCAAGTATCTCCAATAATATCCTATGAAGAGTCATAGCATTTAACTTGGAATTATGGCCCACCATGATCATCTAATAATTAATTGAAATAGCACTAGACCCCAATTTAGGGACTGGGTGGATCATATTGTGAGACTATGCTAGTGGCAACCATAAAATAATGACTTGAAAACCCCTTGATTTTCTACCTTGATGGAATTCATATCCCAAATTTCTTGTTGGATACGCAAGTCCCAGAAAATGTGACAACGAAGATGAGAGGGAGTTGACAAGGACATTAGGTTGTCCTAGAACATCATGCTTGTGACAAGAGCATGGGGGGCGGATTTCATCTGTGACTAATCTCGTGGTAGGGAGGAAACCACATTTCTTTCTAGAAGGTGGAGAAAATATTTGTGCAGACTCGCAAGGCTTTTGATAAGTATTCTATGGCTCAAATGTATAACTTATAACCAGATACAAATCAAATTAGTGTTCTATGAGGATAACTGAAAGGAAACTCTAAGTGTAGATATTTATTATATAAATTTGCAGAAACTCAATCTCCTTTTATGATTGTTATTAATGCTCTATGAAATAAATTAAAGTCACATTTTGTATGATGACAAACCAAATAAAGGATCTTGATAATGACTCTGGTAGGAATTAAGCTATCTTGACTGATAATGAAATAGAAAAACAAAAAGGACAATAGAATTGCGGGAAAACTTAATGAGGAAGACCATTAGGGAAACTTGGTTAGGCTTCTGGCATAGCCTAGTAGTGGCCTAGCCAGAAGACAGTCCCAAAGTCTTGAATGTTATATGGAGGGTGTGGTTGGGTATAAACCTCACAAAAATAAATAATGTAGGCAGCATCTAGTATAAGCTAGAAGAAAATACATAATAACATAGCCTATTAAAAATATAATTCACATTCTGTTAAACCCATAAATTCAAGAGGAACAAGTCTACTATACTGTAAAGAATAAGACAATTGCAGGAAGTAACAAATAGTAATAAGAACCACATTCATAATCTTAGGAAATGATAATCAATCGAATTCTCAGTTTCAACCCCTCTAATGATTGACGTGGTAGCACCATTAAAAATATAGAAACTACTGTAACCATTAAACAATTAGGATTATAGTACTATTAACCATATAGAGTCACTCTAATTGTGTTGAAGCCATAACACCAGATTCTGGAACAAATGTATTAAAAAAAAAAAAGGTTTTTAACTGAGTTAATTTTCCTTCTAAAACCCTAACTAGCTGAGAAGGAGCGAAGCTTAAGGAAATTACATTACAGACCCAAAATTAATAACTGAGTCTAACAGATGCATTAATGGAGACCAAAAACTAGAATAGCCTCTCAAGCTCAAGTGGCCATTACGACCATTTACACTTTTAAGGAAACAGGACAAGCAAACCCTGACTCTTCATGTCACCATAAGTCTATGAAATACCTAGAAAACATAGAGTAATATAATCTTGAGCATCACTACTAGAAATTTGTCATCCATAAGTAAGACGAGAGGTGGAACACCTACGCAGACCTAAAAGCATTTAAAAAAGGAGGGGTGTTGAACTGTAGGTAACATATCATAACCATTCTATCAATTTCGTAGATAATACCAAGCCATAATGTAGCCTTGGGTAACCCAATGAGGGTTAACAATGAATACCTAATTTTGACCTCTTTTTGCTGGAGCCATTTCCCACAGAAATTGGAACCAAGCCACTTTGTCTGGCTACATATCAGTATTAGAACCCCATGTAAAAAAAATGAAAGCTAGAAACTTAGCACAAAAACATTATTAGGTTCGTTAGCAAACCTTACATCACCATTATGGAAACTAGTGGTAAAATTTTACATGGAAGGGTACAGAGGTTACCTTGCCAAACATCTGGAACCTGCAAGGTAGAAGTTGTATGGAAACCCTACAAACAAAAGCGCGAATGAACCTTGGCAAACATGGATTGGGTGGGTAGTTATCATGACCAAGCTCAAGAAAACCTTCCCCATCGGATGGGCATCTGCATCCTGGACCATTGATGAGATTCAACTCCCGAGATAGAGACATGTGTAAGGATTAGAAAAGTTCTCCATAAGTTTCCATTACATGAATTCACTACGGGGTAATGTCTATAATAATATGATAAAAATTCATTTTACTTCATTGAATCCAAAACCATCAAGGTAAGTTAATAGGGTATGGTAATCATTTTATGGAATGATAAACTCTTGTTCCTTTTCCTCTTCAAGGGAAACCTCCCAATGAACTAATGCTCAAATACAATCACTATACTTAACAAATTTAATAAGAAGGACTCAAATATTATTCATTTATAAAACCTAAATTTTAACCACTATTGGTGCCTATGCTAATGAATAGGCCATATTACATTTATCACATGAAAGCTACCTAGTATGGATTATTTAATAATAACTAACTTAACAAAATTTGTATACATTACATTAAATGACCGCCATACATATAATATTATTAACCATTATGGACCCCATTACATCACTAGGGGGGATCCCACCATTTCATCCCCTTTGAAACACATTTCTCTCAAATTTTATATCTATTATGTATCTCCATAAGCCAACTTCCTATGTATGGGAATTGTCCCCAACCTTAAGAGTGAAGTAGTCCAAGAAGTGTGTCCATAAACTGATCGTCCATAAACCAAGGTCCCATGTACAAGTACTACACTCAACACTAAGAATGAAGTCATCCAAGCAATGCATCCAAAAATCCAACTATCAAGTATAAAATGTTTCCTTCAATGTTGACAATGAAGTCATCCAAGAAAGGATTACATAGTCTTACATCCTAGGTACAAGTGTGCATGTTGGGTCCCGACTAATCACACATGAAATTGATGAATAAACATGAGGATTTTGTTAAATATTATCACCATGGTCATATGGATCCAAACATCTTTCAACCAAGATACTATGTCATCCATAACCAAAATATCATCCACATAGATACAAAAGGTTAGTTATTGATATGGAGTTATGTACTCTTGGTATGTACAAGTATTATTACACAAGAATGTCACGACTAATCATCAACGAACTTATTTTACCAAGGTCCCTTAAGATTGTGTAAAAACACAGTGGGAAGAATTAAAGTGGAACTTCAAAGTTTAATTTGTTTTACCTTGACTAGGTTACATGTGACTAGGTTAGGTAGGAGGTGCCGTCTGAGATCCTGATAGAAATATCAACAGATTTTACTGAACAACTATCTCTTTCGTGAGGTTTCTCGGTTGAGGCACTAAATTTCATTGAGGCTTGCTCACATTGCTTAGAAGAACATAATATGCCATCCTCAAAATGCTCCACCTCCTCAATTTAAAAAATAATATTAGGGGAAGGAAAAATTACTTTGTATCCTAACACACCAATAGGATTTTTTCTACTTGTTTTATGAAGAAATATAATCCTATTAATGAAACAAGATGACTATGTAATCAACAAATGTTAACACTCAAAATAGTTTTGTGAAAATTTTCCATCACCTAAGGAGAACATATAGACGAAGGAGATACTAAAGACGAGGCTCCCATAATAGGTACAACTTAACCTCCACCCATCAATATCCCATTCTAGTAGTTTGAGTTAATTTGATTTTCCCTCTTTAATGCATCCATCACTACAACACATGAAATCTTGAAGCCTAATATTTTCATATATTGAAAAGGCTTGGTTGATCCAATCCCTATACTCTAGTACTTCTCACATGGATACGTTGTCAATATATTGTGTGTAAACTTAAGATAATTTGTGATCCCATTTTTATATTCATGAATTAAATATTCCCATCCATTCTCTACTTTATTTTGTATAAACATGAGAAGGAGACATGAAAACTTAACTTACTAGTGACATGACTTCTAAATAGTCCACAACATCATAAGATGATCCATAGAAACATCACTAAAAGTCAACCCATATTAAATAGTTATCAATTTAATAATTAACTATATCATTAAATATATGTTATCTTCTAAATAAAACATAGTTGATAATAATTTTGTTAACAATAAAAAAAATATATTATATAATAGAATATGTTTATGTGCTTTTTTTAGCAAAAACAAAGCTGATCATATTTCTATTCGATTTGAAAAAAATACAAATAGTAGATACTTATAGCATTCAAAAGGAATTAAGGTCATTATATTCTCGTTACAAATTTCTATCTCAATATTTAAAATTCGAGCAAAAAGAATTAAGAAGCCCATAACCCTTTATAAAATTGATTGTAAACATCTAGTATTTTAAATATTCATAATTAAATTATACCATGATAAAAGTTTAATTACTTCCAATAAGGAAATGATGTACTCTATCATCACCTAGAATAGAGTACTCTCGCAAAGGTCTATGTAGATATGACATTCTATTCACTCAAGATTGATTATTGAAAAAAATATTTGGAGTTCTAATCTTCACCTAACCATAGACCTTGTTGCTCGAGATATTTCAAAAACAAGTCATGCATGAGCCATCATCCCATTACTAAGTTGTCACTTCTTAGCCTTGTCCTCAATTACACAAGCAAAAGTGATGCCATCTTCTCCTTCTTCTCCCTCCTTATATACAATACATCGATGGTAAGGAACCCAACCCCTATGGTCCACCCATCACTATAAATTACTCCTTTATCTTAACATTTTCCATTCACATAAACCTACATTATATATTATTCTTCCTTTATCTTCAATTTTGTAATAATCAATATAATAATTAATTAGTAAAATTTATACTTGTTACAAATTTCAAATTTATGAATGGAATGTCAAGAAAAGGTATCACGTAGATATTGAACATTGCATGTCTTAAACCAATATAGAATTTTCATATCTTTAAAAATTGCACCACTAAAAGCTGCACCAATGCTCGTTTTGCACATACCAAACAAGATTTTAGAAGTAGACCAAAATACGAGATGAACACCACCAGTGTAGAACTTTAATTTGAAAATCCCAAAACCCCAACTTTCCCATTCAATAAGAAAACGATAGATAATAAATTTAGGTGAAAATGTTGAAAAGCATAACCACTTGGTTCTTTCTGATATGACTTTTCTTGATGAATGAAAATAGTGTATTTCTTTGTAGAAAAGTATGAGCTCTGAAATGTTTTATGATAATTTCATATTCTTGGGGCTTGGTTTTCAAGGAAAAGTCCAACATTCACTCTAAACTAACTATAATCATCAATAACCACTTGGTGAATGCTAGTAATCAACCAGTAAACCAACCACACTAGAATTTGAAACCGAATATGTCAAAATTAAAATTAAGTATGTTAACAAAAGAGTTCAATAAGAACTTGAATTTAGTTACTCGTGCCTACTAGGGAGATATTTCCATTAAAGGAAATCATAACACAAGCAACAATAGAACAAAATATAAGTTATTTGAATGATGACGTTACCAAAGATATAAGTGAAGGGCTGGGAAATTTATGGTGATCATGGGAATGATAGATCTCGATGACAACATGATGATGTTGTTGGAGAGGTACATATCATTGTGGAGGGATGGATTTAGTTTCTAAAAGGGTCTCAACACAATCTACCCAGTTGGATGGGTTATTTATCTCAGATATAGTGAGTTTGGTTAAATTCAGCTTATCAGGTTCATGAGGGTAGGAGAGGGAGGTGAAATAGGGATGGGAAGCTTAACATTCCTCCACAAGGAAAATATATGTTTGCATGTAAAGGTAAAGGGAATGCTAGGGGGTAATTTGATGCAAGGCAAGGGTGAATTGTGCCTCCATGAATGCACATCATGAGGCTGTGTTTAAGACTCACCATTCTGAAGCTGCGAGAAGACTAGAGTGTAAGCACAAGAGAGAAGCTAAACACATTGTGAGTTGAGAAGAGAGCGAAGAAGGCCCTTTCTGGTTCTTCCTCTTTTAGATTGGAGACACAATATTTAAGAGTGTTTATAAGGTAGCAGTAAAGATGAGATGGATTGTCAAGCATATGCTATCCAGGGTGTTGTTGGACTGTCACAGTGGAAAAAATGATCTAATGGATAAAATGAATGCCTGCTTCCAAAGAAAATTTCAATGTTGAGGAGTAACTTGGGATGGGTAGTTGATGGTTCTGTAAGCTACGTCAAGTGCTTGCAAAGGATTAAAGATAAAATTTTGCTGCAAAGTCTCATGTGGAATATGATTATGCAATAAATGCACATGAAAAATTAGAAGTCAAAGTCTAGGAATCATTACAAAGAAGCAATTCAAACAATCACCACTAAGTTTTGAATGGGATCTAAAATTTTATTTTCTCAAAATTGAATGAAGTTGGAACCACTCTAAAAGAACCCAAAACAATTAATGTTAATATTAAAAATTTTAGTAAAATTTGACATTATCCTTAACTTTCCTTTTCAAGAAGGATAGATAAGGAGAATGCCAACTTTTACTTTAACTTTAAAAATTAAATATTACCATTAATTACTAGGGTTAGGTTTTGTAGGGCCCTAGGGTTAAGATATTTGTTTTCATTTAAAGTATTTTTTATTAAAAAATTAATATTTGTGGTCATTAGCTATGTTACACTATATTCTTGAGAACTGGTCAGTTTAGTAGAGAACTAGTCACTTTGGTGTTTTAAGGTCAGTTCAGTACAAGACCAGGCTTAGCCAATCTGAACCACCAAACTAGACTAGTACAACTCTAAAACCATTGGGACCAACCAATTCCACTAGTTCAAGGCAAGTGCCAATAAGAGTGTGCCCTTATCATCTTCCTCTCAAGTCGTTTTTTTGGATCCTTTCAGGAATGGTGATTTGGAGAGTGCCATAAATTGTGGGATTGTTGTGAGCACCTAAGATCATAAGTAGTTAAGCCTTGACAAACACAAATTTGCAAGGAACTAGTACAAACATCCCAAAACATATTCAGTGAGGACGTGCATGCAAGGAACTATTACAGACCACCCAATATACTTAGTGAGGATGTACATGACCAAAAACCATCATAAAAAATTATCCACCCTCAAAAACCCTGCCCAAAACATTGAAGTGTGGTGAAAAACAAATTGTTGGTAGGATATTAATGCTACCAAAAATCATTCCCTCTCCAATTTCATAAGAAGTTCCTACTCAAGCTACTTTCTCCACTATGGTTATAGTAAGTTCTTGAAATTGTGTGAGCTACAAGATATTAAAACTTCCTTGGAATCTCCACCAATATTAGGGAACTTGACTTCTCTACATGCCCCAACTATTTTTGGTTGATTGATCAATTAACTAGATGATCATTGAGTTTGACTGAAGTCCCACTACTTAAATGACTTTCCACTAGTTCCTCCAAAAGTTAGAACTAGTTTAACTGACAACAACCTGAGGTAATTGACCTTTATTGCTACAAATTAGCAATCGC
>APFE030705034.1:6704-19586 GCA_000404065.3 Pinus taeda | reverse complement strand
TTCCCGACCAACCATTGGTTGGACCAAATGTTATCCACCCTATTTCGGAAGAGTCAAATTCCCATGTTCTTCTCGTCTCCTCGGATTCTCCTGAGCTAGAAGATGGTCTTCCCATCCCAGCCTCTCCGGAAAATTCTGATTCGGTCCCTTCTGGGCAGGGGGGCAACCATATGGTTCCTCCACCAAGTAGTTCGGTCGTCTCCTTTGATTGGAGCTGTTTGACTACCCCTCCCCTTCCATCCCATGTGCCCTTTTGGGTCACCGCCTATGCTTCTCACATGGCGCTGCCTGGCACTGTGTTAGATGAGGGGGCATCGGTTAGTCTTATGCCCGTTACCACTTGGCGAGCTTTGGGTTCCCCATCGCTTGTACCTGTTGCACCGAATCTCACCGCTTTCGACGGAGGAACAAGTCAACCATTAGGGATCCTTCCAAAGTTCCCTATTACTTTGGGGGGCAAGACTGTCTATATAGACGTCTCGGTTACCCAAGGCCCTTTAGACTTCAGTCTTCTCCTTGGTCGCGACTATGTGTATGCCATGGGAGCCCTTGTTTCTTCACTTTTCCGTGTGATTTGCTTTCCGCACGATGGAAGAATGGTGACGATCGACCAATTATCGTTCACTCGTCCACAAGCCCCTCCGGCACTGTTGCCCTCCCCTTTTGGTTCTCAGCCACCAGTTGCATTTGTCTCACCTCAGATCAACTACGTGGCCGCCTCTCCCATGCCCGTACCCAGCAATGCCGCTATCGTGCATAGTGTTCTGGGGGCATTGGGTCCCGACTTCCGAGACATCGACCTCCCATCGGGAGTGCCGCTCTTGGAAGCCCCGACTTCCTGTTCATTATGATGAAGTTCGGGCAGAGCATAGTTCCTGATCTTGTGTCAAGCTCCCAAAAAAATGAAACAAGGAATCTCGAGGATGGTTTCGCTAATGTGTCAACCTCGTTAAAATAATGAAACAGCTTGTATCCGAGGACGGTTCATAACCATTATGTCAACCTCGTTAAAATAATGAGACATGAGCTCGTGCATTTCGAGCGCATAACCATTATGTCAACCTTCAATCCATTTTCAATGGACTGAAGCTTGGGGGGCATGTTCCTCGAATTGAGACACGATGCTGGGGGGCATGCCCATTTCATTTTTCATAAAGCATAGTTTGCATACGTGATTCTCATGTGTGTTTTCAAGCTTTCATAAAAATAAAATATATGCGTGTACATTCCAATGGGTCATTTGTTATGCTGTAGATACATTAGATTACATGTGTGTCGAACAGTCGCATAGCATATAAAACACATGATTACGTGAAGAAAAGATCCATCTAGGAATAAACATAAACATATGAAAATAAAGTCGTTTCCAAGCATAGTTTGCATGTGTGTGCGTGCTTTTAAGCTTGTCAAAAATATAAAAATACGGGGATCGCATGTTGTGCAAATGATACATTAGATTACATGTGTATTAGACATTTGCATAGCATATAAAAACATCATCATATGTAAAAAGATCCATCCAAAATCGGTGTATATATATATATATCGGGTGGCGCACTAAGGCGCTCAAAAATAAATGTATGTGTCTCAAAGTGTTCTCAGTACATCTGAGACGTATGTCTCTCAAAAAAATAACAACAGTGGAAATAAAACCTAGGCGACTACTGTGGTGGGTCATGCTCTCTGTAGACCGCCGCTGCTCGTGCCACCCGCCTCAATAAGCAGTGCATCCTGGGTTCCACACCCACTGTATGGATCTGCGCAGCTAAGGGGACCTCCTCGATCCCCTGGTAATCAGGGATTCCTGCTAGCAACCCCTCCAGATTGCGGATCACCGTCTCCGCCTGGTCACCTCCCACGGGAGCCAAAGCCAAGGCGCAAGCACTCTGATCTGCCCTCCGTGCCTCTGGAGCTAGGGCGAGGGGTCTCACAGGTCCTACATCTGCACAGTAAGAGCATATATTAAGACGTGTACATGAAAAATACAAAAACATCATATAAATGAAAACGAAAAAGATCAAGTGTCATACCTCCGTCGTCCCACTGCTCTCCCGCAGGCAGCGGCATATCCGGATCTCCACGGAAGTCGATACCGGCATACGGCCAGTCCTCGACAAAAATGACCTGGCTCTCTAGCCACTCTCTGAAGCAGAGGCCCCAGGACACTGATCGTCCACCACCTCCGCGAGGCATGACCCGAGACCACTTAGTGGCCCTCGTCTCCCGCGCATTGCGTGGTGGGTCTAATACCATGGTTTGTAGCCGGAGGGCCGACACCCGCTCGAACATCAATGGAAGCAGAAGAGAACCATAACCGAATTGTTTCGACTCTCCACGTCGACAGTTGTTCAGTTGTCTCTTCATGTTGTTCGTCACAGTTGCCGCCCAGTTAAAGATCATGGGCTCTAAGCAATCCAGAGCGAGCAAGAGATTGGCCTTTGAGGCCTCATGGTTCGCCAGGCTCCCCGCTGCCCGCGTAACCAGAAAAAGGATAGTACGGAGAACTATGTCGGCACGCTCACCGACACCCACCGACAGGATACTACATTTCCTGCTCCGTGTCTTGACCGCCTGCGGGCAGACAAGAGCCATCAGCCGATCTAGCGTCTCACCGCTGGGATGCTGCCCCTCCAGAATGGGCACCGGGCCTCGGCGAGACAACCCAGTCAAAAAGTAAATATCCGTAGAGTCAAACTCAATGTCTCGACCTCGGATGGTGAATTTCCCATCCACTGGGTTCCATGCCCTGATCAGCAGCTCCAGCAAGTCTAGCTAGGCTCTCAATCTCGGAGTGAGGAAAAACTTCAGCAAACCGCATGCCCGCATTGCATTGCGGCATCCGGCATTAGCAAAAGCGGAAACATCCTCGTTATCATGGTCCCTCTCCTGCCAAGTAAATGCCATAGTGCCCTGCAAAGACACCCAAGACTCATTTAGAAACTTGCAGATGAAAGAAAGCAATTAAATTTAAAAAATTAATATGTCACAGCGCCAGCGCGACTGTTTTTAAAATAGTCACGCTGGAAATGGCCGCCCTGTGCATTTTTCACTGGGTCAGCGCGGAAGGACACGGGTTTTCCGCGCTAACCCAGGATGAGCTACGTGTTGGAAAGCCCGATCAGCGCGGACCCGATAGGGAAATCCGCGCTGACCGAGAGCACTCCAACGCGCCAAGAATTTGGCCAAACGGCCAAATCCCACGATGGATCTGCATGAAAACATAACCAAAATGAAAGGTAGGACAAGAGGAACCTACCTGGAACCAACGGTCGAGAAATCAGCGTCCGGATGAGGAGGAATCAGCTCCGTCAACTTTGTAGTAATTCAACGTTCTCCAGAGCTCCAATGGTAAAATGGTAAAAATGATTTTACAAACCTCCTATTTATAGTAAAATTTCTAAATTTGGTTAAAATTCCTTATAAATGTGGGTTTTTTACTATAGTTTTGCCATGGACTCATCCGGATGTGGTTAATTATGTCTTAATACATATTTTATTATGATTTTTCGACATATCGAACAGGTTTATGCGGGTACTTGTCGTGTGCAGGTCCTCGAAACCAGCATGGTCGCAGTGGAATCCTATACACTTGGTCCGAAAAATGTCGTCGTTAAGCTCTTTTCCAACACAAAATGAGAAAAGATTGCCGAGCCCCCTCTCAGCTCGTCTAAAGGAACGAGAGGCGGTCGTTTTAAAGCTCTTTTTCGACTGTTTAAAATAACAAAGATTGTCGGGCGTTTGTCGTTTGCTCGTTATCGGTCCTAAAACGACATGGTATCGATCGCTTTTTTACTTTTTCAGGTCAATATCACTATTTATGAAAAGTACTCCTCGGTCGTAATGATCGGGCGGTTCTTTCGAGCATCGTTTATACTTTTTCGGGCTCGAGAGACACAAATTTACGAAAAATCACCCCCCTGGAGTTTCCTTTTCAGCTGTCTTTTCAAACTCTCTAAACATGAAAAGACGCCGAGTTCTTCATTTGTCAGGCTCGTTAAAACTTAATGACATCGGGACCCGTCAAAATGACGCCTCTCCAAGCATATGCTATCCCCGTCAAGCTTGTCATCCAAAAATAATCGGGGTACTCACCAGAAATGGTGGGGGAAATAAAGGAACCATAACCGTCGTCATCGGCAGTATGTCGCTCTTGAACATGGCATTGTTTGCATTCGTGTCTGGGTGGGGACATCTCATCTCGCTTCACTCTTGCCTCTATGGGTTTGGGTTATCCTATTTGGCCACTCATCTGCTCATTGTCCTTTCATTGCGACCTCCGATCATTTGACCCCCAAATACTGCCAAATCCGTCATAGTGCCGCCGATATGTTAAAGAGAAGTTGACCTCTGCAAGTATAACCTCCCTCTGATATCTCACGCAAAACAAAATTGTCTCTACCTATCTCGCGTCGATGATGTGGGCAACATTATGGCCCACATTCGATAAAGATCACTTCCTGTCGACTTCAGCTCATTATCCAGGAGTGACCTAGAGACTCCCTTCAGGTACCTTGGGGCCTGCATGCCTCAATGGCAGGTTCTTCGTGTTCGACGTGAGGTTCTCATTATTGGTCTCTGATCGAATGATTCCGCGGGTGTTCGACATCGACTCATTCATTCACATGCCGTGGATTGTACCTATAGTACCTTGAGGACCATCATCATTATTGGTGGCCCCTCTCGCGTTTGTTAACAGCTTTCATCATTGGCTGGTAATCAGATGATGTTCAAGCATGTTCGACTTCAACACATATATTCACATGTTTGAACTTGTACTTTGTTCGGGTTCGGATGGAGCGCAAGACCCTGGTTCTAGTCCATTGTGGACCCAGTTGCGATTTTGTGGGACATCATTACATGACTCATCGATGGATGGCTGCGACCATGCCTGAGTCTTCTTAAGGATGGCTGCGACCATGCCTCTTATCATTATGGTCTTCTCAGCTGGGTGGCTGCATCCACGCCATAGACCCTTTTTCTATATATCTTTTGGATGGCTGCGCCCATGCCTAGACTACATGTAATTGAAATATCAGTTGTATCCGCCTGTAGGTTCTCTCCGGTGGTGTTCCAGTCGAGCAGTCTTGTAAAGCATTTCACCCCTCCCACTCTCTCGGGCTTCATGCTTTAGGGGGCATCTGTTACACAGTAAAATGTCACTGCCGTCATGCCAGTCTCCCTACTGTGTTGTGAAACCACATTCACCTATACTCATGCTCCTCAAAATGGCTAAAAAACCCTCTTTGCCTAAGTCAAATGAATCATCGCGACTGTTAACCAAATAACCGCGCTGACGGGCGGAGGCCAATGTATCTGTTGCGCTGCCAGTGCGGAAGCACACGTCTTTTCCGCACTGGTCCCATTTTACGAACAACGCACCCTCTGTTTGTCCTTTTCGCGCTGACTAGACCTCCTCTATATCTGATTTGCGATGTCAGCGCGCCAGATCAGTGTTTCACCCGTGCTGATCCTGTTTGGGCGAATTTGTTCTAACAACCACCTTCCAGATCCCTCCAGACTTGGTTGTTAGCATTGTTGAGGTCGCCATCCTTTCTCTGGTATGTCTGTTCGACTGACCATCCACTTATCTTGGGGGAAAGCTCATCCTTTACCTATTCATGGAGACTCCTTCTCTTTATAAGCCTCCTTCATTGCCCATGAGCAGCTAGTTTGGAACATATAGACTTTGATTGAGGAATTCTTAGTGCATTTTAGTGCTGCTCTTTGTAGGCATTTGGTGTGTTGTGTGAGGATTGCTTTGAGCTTGAGGGAGGTCATGAGCTTGTTGCCTTGTATGTGAGAGAGAGACCTCTTTGACTTGGGAGATCCACTTCAAAGGTGAATGCTTGGAAGACATGCTGGCTGGACCCTCTAGAGAAGGACTCAGCGTCAGGACTCCGGTTGTACCTTACTCTATTTTCTGATTAATAAAGATATATGACTATTCTGATGGTTCCATTTCCATTTGTCCTATGAATGATTGATGTAAATTGTATCCTTCCTGACTGATACATAGTTGTTGTTAGTAGATTTTACGCCCGTGTTTGCTCTCTCTTTGCTTGTGCAGGTGTTTGTCCGCGGGGATAGCGGAGAATTGTGATCGGCTGGAGCGAAGGAGTGAGAGGATCATCTCTTCGACAAACATAGTGTTGGAATCCAAGTAGGTTTCTCTTACCCACTTGTTAATTACAACTAGGAACCTGCGGTGTAGCATTGTTCGATTGTTGCTAGACCCCTGTTGGGCTAGTAGGGATCGCCTCTATCCGTAGAGGGGATTTACCTATCCAACAGGCCGGATTAAACTTTTCCTTGAGTTGGTTGTTGAAAAATATGAGAATGAAATTGAACTCTTGGGAGCTCAGATACAGTCTTATAATTTCTGCGACCCTCAAGAGTTTTACCAAAATCTTCCTCCCCCAGTTCACAAGGAAATAGTGCTATCTCCTGAATTACAGTTTGAGTATGATCTGGGTTCCAAGGCAAAGACAAAAGGATCAGCTGCTAGGATCATTACCAAAGATGCAACTACTTCGTCTGACCCAAGAGACCCAGAATCATGCCGAAGTCTCCCTTCCCCTATTCAGGAGGAAACACTGTTACCTGAGGACCTGCAGATTCTGTATGATTCGGTTTTCAAGGCAAAGACAGAAGGACTAGTTGCTAGGATCATTACCGAAGATGCAGCCACTCCATCTGACCAAGAAGACCCTGAATCATGCTGAAGTCTCCCGTCCCCAACTCAGGAGGAGATGCTGCTACCTGCTGATTTACAAACTCTGTATGATTCTATTGGCAGGACAGAGACAGAATGGTCGACTGCTAGGCTTACCACCGAGGAAGCGTCTGCTCCGTCTGACCAAGAAGACCCAGAAGAAGTTCTCTCACATGATAAGTTTATTGATCCCATTGCAGACTACATGGAACTTCTGCTTAACCCAAGTTCGATAGCGTGCTTTCTCAGTGAAGACCACATACTTCAACAACAACCGGTAGATGCCACAATTTTGATTATGATGGCATACACCCGAACGATGCTTTCACGTGCAGAAACTATCAGTCAGCAAGTTCATCTTGTTTCTCAGTTGCTTAAATGGCTGCACTGGTTGTTTGATTTCACCTAATGGCAAAGTAAGTGCCAGTTAGGGTAAGTAGGTAGGAAAAATAAGGCACCCGGAGAAAACAATTTTGCAGAAGACAACAACTACTAAAGGCCAAGGCGTTTTGACCTGCTGTTCTTCACTTCTCATAGGGAGAAGCCATCCCCGAGTGGAGCCACTGTTAGATTCCTACTACAGCAGGTTATTCATATTTCATGACTCGCATTTTACAGGCCAAATATGTCGTACTTTGCCTACTGCAATGCTCCATATTTTCTTAACAGTCTCCAAGTGAAGAAGGCTACCTCAAGTTCATTCAATTGCCTTCCAAATTTTGTAACGTTATCCCGGTATCGCCATTTTTCGGTTAAAGGGAGGTCCAAACAGCTTAACCTTGGTCTCCCTAGGTTTAAATTTCCTGTTTTAGAATATAGAGATTGTAAATCTGTCCAAACAGTTTAATCTTGGCAGATTCTTAGATAGGTAGAGAAGCAGAGGAGCCCAACATCTTAATCTGGGCCCTAGAAGAAATAAGGGTAGTATGTAGATAGGAAAGCATCAAAAGAAAAATGAATTGATGGGTTTGCAAGTCTAAGTGCACCCCCAAACAAAAGAAGAAAAAATGCTAGGTAAGTAGGCTGGGTAGGTAGTTCTGAGGTTGTTGAATCCTAATTGCTGACCAGTTCCAGGTTTTCAGGTGTCATATCATTCAGGACACAATTAGCAAGAATTTGTATGCAATAAGCTCAAAATAGGTATAACTAACTCCCCTTTTCTGTTTTCCCCAATCATTAACTAACTTCCCCAAAAGAGGTCAAGATCTGCTTGACACCTCTTAAGTTCCATCATCTTCATGACACTGGCTTGAGTAAAGATCTTCTTTACTCAAAGTTGTTCCATACTTTCTCTTAAGCATGGTTCTACCCCCTTGTAACAGCCTAAGGTCTCCTGAACTTAGCGCTTTCTTACCATCTCCATATTAACCACTAACATTATTATTTAGCTCCCTATTCTTCCCATCCCCTTATTAATATTATGTAAAATCCCCCTACGTAATATCCCTCCTCCTGGTTGAAAAATAACCATAAGTACCCCTGGGAATTGCTCAGTTTATCTGAAACTTAGCAAGAACCCTTGACCTCCAAAACCATCTCCCAGATACAATGGACTCCTTCCAAAGTATGAAATCCCTCTGAGGTAATCGGACCCCTTCCGAAACCTCAAATTCCCTTCACACCCACTCACTTTCTCTTTCCTCCCAAGCTTACACTCCATAGAACCTGAAAGCCAGATCGCATCGCTGCATCGCACTTTCATCTCCATGTAGGTTATCACCCATCCATCACCACCCGACGCGATATTGTGATATCGGTGGTCGGCAGTCGCAAGCGTCGAATGTCCAACTCAAGCACCCTTCGTTCCTCGCCGATGCGATATTGCGATCGCATCGGAGTTTCTTCATCGCATTACCTCCAGTGTCAGCACCTCACCACGTCGCTCTGTACCAGGGACCCACAATAGCTGATGTCATCCGCTGTACAGCCGATGTCAGCAGCCAGAAAGCCGAAACTTCGTGCAAGAAGAAAAATCGCACTTCGGAGCTCTAGAACAAGAAACAGAGGCAGTTTTCGATGCGCGATTAGCGCGAAGTGCTAATCGCGCATCGCTACGGGAAATAGGCCATTTCGAGGAATATTCGGGGAATCTTTTGATTTCTTAGCTCATTGTGCACCGAAAAGCTCGAAAATCGCCCGATCGTGCCAAAATGATCCCGTTTAAAGACAGCAGCAGATCAATGACAGAATTTAAAGTGTATCAGATCAAGTCATCAAGCTTCAAGCGTGTCAAAGAGTATCAGTTGACGGCGGAAGCCATCAATGTAGCGGCAAAGAGTATCAGTGAAAATCTTGAGCGGCCCGAAGCAGGAGAAAATTTAATATCTTCCAGCAGATTCATAGAAAGAGGGCGAAACCACTTGAAGCTCTCAAATCATAATTATTGCACATTTAATTCACACCAGAGCCGAACTGCAGTTCTCGAAGTACAATCATTCTAGCAGCACCGCATCTAGCCCCCAAGGGCCGCCTCGTCACCTGTTCCGATCCAGCTGCCCCCAGCGCAGCCAAAAAATATTTATTTGCATTTAATTCTAGTGACACTTAGAATTTTGAAGAGTTTTCTAGCAGACCTGTCTAGGTCACTTGTAATGATGTATTTCCGATATTTTGCTTATAAATACCACCTTGAGTAATGTTGTGAGGGGTTGGTTGGTTGGTAGTAGTTGTTGGTTAGTCTTCTTTCCAGCATTTTCTCCGAGCAGAGACTCGCACTGTGACTATTATAATTTCCATATTCAAAGATTGCTGAAAGCATGGATTGCGAAACTACTTGATGTTTTCTCTTGGTCGAGGAATGATTACGGAATTCCTGTGCTTCTACATGATCCAATAAGTGTTCCTCTCCTCTGTTAAATTTTATGTTTTTTTACCACCGTTCTGCCTTCTAAATTGCAGGAAAAAAGAATAGCTTAAGATTTGTTTCATTACACCTTAAGTTCAATTTCTGCGTTTCTCAATGTTTTCTTCAGAAATAGCTATGAGCATGTATTCTTAAATGATCTTGTTTATGCTGTTTCTTTCACATATGAATGCATGTCTTAGGAATTCTTAACTGCTCCTGGATCCCATTCATCCATTTCTCCCCTTTTTCAACATGATGAAATGATTCTCCTTTGCCTTTCATCCCTGATGTCCATTCCATACTTTCAGCAGACCAATAATTGTATCCTCTGTGGCTATCCCGCTCTGTATCCCCTTGCGACCAAGAAAACGCTCGCAAGCCTCAATCTATGACTCCATGCCCAATGGTTCGAAACTTATCACACCTTACCTTGCTTCTTTCCTCGAGAATCCTACCTCCCATCCAATCACAAACAACACTCCCTTGAAGTCAGAAAGCTAGCCTAAAATCATCAACTAAGGTTGAATCATAAGGAGAGAGCCCTCTCCGATTGCAGGTGGGCTAGAACCTGTAATCCAAAGATTGGTTTGTGGTTACCTAGGCCGTATCCCTATTAGGAGCCTAGGGACAACCTGAGTGTTAACAGAGACAACATTGGGGTGTTATCCTACACGGCTAGCTCCAACCCCACCAGACGCACAATTAGGACTCCTTCCTTGCCCAACTGATGGTAATGAAACCTGTATAGATCATTGTACCAATAGTAGTAGTAGTAGCAGCAACAATAGAGGCAACAATACTAGCACTTCAAGTGGTCCACGTATAGATAAGTTTTGGATCATGTAATTTGACGGATCAAAGGAAGAGGATGGCTTTGGAGATAGGTGTGTCTTGATCGACCATTTCCACATGAAGCGTCTGGTGTCAAGCCGCTTGGAGTTTGAGTGCATGAAGAATGTAGTAGAATATGAGGCACTGGTATTGGCCTGCAGAAAGCCATCAACCTTAATGTGCCCATGCTCAAAGTGGAAGGTGATTCAAAGATAGTCATATAGCAGGTACATAACACCATTCACTATTTATCACCGCATCTCAAAGGTTACCAAGAAGAGGTATGGTGACTAACCTCAAATTTCTAAGCGTTTAATATCATTGTTGTACCACGTGTGTGTAATGCAGCTGCGAATGCACTAGCAAATGTATCATCGAGAATGTCACCAATTAAGGATAGATTTACTATTGAAATTTTGTATAAACCATCTATCCTAGACAACATAACTAACTTATGAATATTTAATGATGATAAATAGATACTACATTTTATGGCCAACGCTGACATTTTCAAATATGTAGCAATAGATGATGACGAGAATGAACGCTCTCTGAAAGAAGAAGTTGGCGAAATGAAGGGCCACATTATCACAAAGGGTGTGGCATCATTGGAAAATCTATATGAATTGCAAGAACGGTTCCAAGGGCCAAGGAAAAGTAAGACCCACAATTCAACCATGAGGCATGAACTGATAAACATGGGAACAAAACAAGATCCGAAGTTTGTCAATATTGGTACATGTTGTAGACAACAATAATGACAAGCCTTTATCCACTCATTCAAAGAGTATTGAGATGTGTTCGTGTGTATGTATAATGATCTGAAAACTTATGACACATGGATCATCCAACATATCATCCCAATCAAGGAAGGGGTTAAGAAATATCAATAAAAGCTGAGAAAAGTACATCCGTCACTTGAACCCCTCATACAAAAGGATCTTACTAAACTGTTGGATGCATAGATCATATACAATGTTAGATATTCTACTTGGGTCTCCAACCTTATGCCTATACAAAAGAAGTCTGGCGAAATCCGCTTGTGTGTCGATTTCCGAAATGTAAACCGTGCCTCGGACAAAGACAACTACCTCGTGCCATCTATGGACCATATTTTGCAAATAGTATCAGGGGCACAGATGTTCTCTCTCCTTTATCGTTTCTTAGGATACAATCAAGTTCTGGTAGCAGAACCTGAGAGACTCAAAATCACTTTCCATACCAAGTAGGTATGTTTGCCTATAGACAAATTTTGTTTGGGCTTGTAAATGCAGGTGCAAAATTTGAGCACGCTATGGACATCGCCTTTTGGGGTCTGATTAGGCAAAGTGTGGTGGTATATCTTGATGACGTGACTATGTTTTCCAGAAGATGAGAAGACCATGTGTGCCACCTTAAGAAAATTTTTGAGTGTTGCCAAAGGTATGGGATTTCCTTGAATCCCAAGAAGAGTGTATTTGTATTGTCAGAAGGAAATCTCCTTAGGAACTTTGTTGCCAAGAGTGAGATCAAGGTGGATTTGGACTAGGTCCAAGCCATCACATAGATTCCTCACCCAGTCCACAAGAAAGCCATGCAGTCCTTCTTGGGTAAGATAAAATTCCTCCAGAAGTTCATCTTGGATTATGCACAGATAGTTAAGCTCATGTAGGACATGATCAAGAAAGATGTAGTGTACACCTGAGGTACAAAATAAAAGCATGCATTCACCCAGATTAAACAAGCCATTACCGAAGCACCTGCACTTTACAACCAAGATTTCAAAAAGTATTTCCTGCTATACACCTTCACTTACGATAACTCACTAGCTGCGGTACTCACTCAAAAAGATGAAGCTAATGATGAATGTCTGTTACACTAAAAATTGTCACCATGACTATCTGCAGTTAGTATGGCTCCATCAATAGTCATACTATCCTCCTTGTCAAGCCTCATACCTCTGCTCTCCATGTCAAACTTCAAGAAAGAGAGAAAGTTATTAAAAATCATGTTTATCTCTGGGTACGCAGGTTCTCTCTACCTTGCCTGCGTGTACGCATCCCAAGCTCATTGTACCTGCATACTTGTACGCTCTGTAAGTCAAGGGATGGGTGCGTACTCCTGTAAAGGTCAAAAGGCGCGAGTTTCATCTTAAAAAAGTTACTTGTGGTCACTTCTAGAGCTTTCTAGAAGAGTGTTTGACGTGTATTGAGCGCCTCCAGATGGTTCATGCATCCCTATGATAGAGGAACTTATCCCATCAAGAGAGGAGCTACCCCATCCAAAAGAGGGAGTATCCCATTGATGTTGGAACTGAATAACTTCCTCTAGAACACTATAAATACAGGCATTGGGCCAAGGGAGGGGAGGTTGAAAGCTGAACATTCAAAGGGTAGATGCTGCTGGAATTAGGACTTCCATTGTAAGCTTGTGAGGAGAGATTACCATCCTTTCTTGTTTCATTTGGAAGTGGGTGAGCTTGTCAATGTAGAGGAAAACTCTTGCTGGACCCTGG
>APFE030705024.1:62788-87600 GCA_000404065.3 Pinus taeda | reverse complement strand
ATCTAGCGAACATAATTGTGCAATTACACCTCATTGTTCCTTTTTTAGAAGCTTTGTCATACCGTTAGAGCTAATTATCTTTCCTGGTTTCCCTGCAATACCCCTTAATTCAACTTCCTTTCCTTCCGCATAAAATTTCATAAAAAGTTCTTGAAAGTAAAAAGCTATTGTACCCAAGGATTGTAGCCATTGGACTCCTAGTACTAACAGCTTTTGTGGACATGGGTCTACAGATATCTAAGTGTATCAATCCTAGAACAATCTTAGCCCTATTGTTGCTTCTGGAAAATGTTGTCTTGACGTATTTTCCTAGTGCGCATCCTCTACAACATTCTGGAACTCCTAATACTATTTTCCCAAGAAGTCTCAGAGCCCCATGGTGTAAGTGTCCCATCCTCTTATGCTGCAGTTCATTCAAATCTTTATCCCCACTACTGCTTATCAATGCCATTGGAGATTCCAGTTGTAATCTATACAACCTATTACTTCTAATTCCAATCTCAACCTTCTTTTTCCAACTCGGGTGTTTGACATATACTTTTTCCTTAATGAAGAGAACGTCATAGCCCTTGTTTTGAAGCTAAGATATAGAGAGTAAGTTCATCCCCAATCTTGGCACATGTAGCACATTGGTTGCTCGAAGCCGATCCCCTGCTTATGTTTGAAAGACTACAATACCTCTTCCCACGAGGGTACACTTTGCCTTATTTCCCATGGTGATCTAAAAGTTCATCCTTTCTTCTTGGTAATTCGAAAAACATCTCGTATTCGTGTCATATGCCAGGAAGCTCCGTTATCTATATACCAAACCTCAAAGGAGGCAGAACTTGCTAGGCAAGCAACTTCTTCTTCTAATATGGAAGCTAACATAGAATAATCATGATCCATTTTCTTTGTACTCTCTTATTTCTCTGGAGATCTGTGTGAGTCCCTTTGAGTTGATGCCTCGGTGTCATGCCCATGACTCATAACAGATTCTTCTATCTCGTTGCCCGGTCTTTGCTCTGATACCATGTGAAAATTTCTAATACGAAATTCTACTGCAGTAACTGATTTATTTCACGTACTTATCTCTCGCAATAAGTTATTTACGAAAACCCTTCAGTAAACATTAAAATAAATTCTACTACAGTTATCACATAATTACATAGAGAAAAATAACAGTGGTATAAAATCATAAGAATCAATCACATAAACCGTTTTTTTGGATAATTATCCTTGGAAAAACCCAATGTGGGAAAACCGGTGCAGAAGATGAGGGTTTTATTAATATTCAACAATAATCACTTTACAAGGAATGATTTCACAAAGAAACTGAAACACTTATAAGAGAAAACACCTGAGACAATGTTTCTCCTCCTCTTGGAGAAGTTCTGACACCCTGGAGACCCTTAACCCACCTCTGCATCACTTATGTGTCACTCTGTGTTAGCCTGCGTGAGGACTACATCTCCAATGGTGCTGACTGCCTTCTCTTCCCTTTGTGTTGCCTCTCAAATGCCCTGCATCACCTCCTCCTCAGTCACTGACTGCTGCTAATGCCCTCCTCTTCCTCCACCCTACAACTCTCCCTCTGAAATCAAACTCCTTCTCCTTGAGAATGGATTTCCCTCAGGGTACTGAGTATTTGCCTGGTATATCTCCAAATGACTCACAAGTTAATCTTATACTTTTCATGTTGATGAATTAACGACTGATATTAAGTCTCTAATCAATGACTAAGATTAAAACAGACTTGATCCTCGTCTCTTAGAAGCTTCTCACCCATATCTTTATCAATACCCATTAATATTTTTATTTTCCTAAGTTTAGACTTATGAACCATTAAAAATATTAATTATTTTAATAACTCCTCATCCAGATGGAATTTCTCCAAACGATTTTTGGGTCTTTGAGATCTCATGTGTTCTAGCCACTCCACAAAATTTCGGAGCTAGAGCACATCCAATGCTACCCAGAATCAATACAGAGTATAGGTACAAGCACATGTGTGGGTGTAGATACAAGTACATGTACAGGTGTATATACAGGTACATGAATAGGGATAAGTACAAGTTATCAGGATGAAGACTATCGTCTCAGGACAGATGGTTTGGTGAGATTCAAGGATAAGATCTATGTGTCGAATTGCAGTGAACTCAAGAAACTTATCTTGAGGGAGTTTCACGTCAAGCCATACTCGAGTCACCCAGGATATAAGAAGACATTGACAGTGGTGAAGAATTTTTACTATTTGGCGAATTTGTAGAAGGAAGTGTTAGAGTTCATGGCTAGATGTTTAGATTGTCAATAGGTAAAGGCAGAATGCAATCACCCAGGTGGTCTACTACAACCTATAGCGATTCTGGAATGGAAATGGGAGGTCATTTCCATGGATTTCATTATAGGTCTTTCGAGGACAGTGAGACAACATGATTCTATTATGGTCGTGGTCGACATGTTGAGAAAGGTAGCCCACTTCATTACAGTGAAGACTACATACTGAACCAGTGAGGTAGCACAAGTTTTCATCAGAGACATAGTGAGATTACATGGTGTTCTGAAGAATATTTTGTCGAACAGGGATGCAAATTTCACTTCCAAGTTCTAGAAGGAGTTATTTGCAGGTTTGGGTACAAACTTGGCCTTCAGTATGATTTATCATTCGCAGACAGATTGAAAGACAGAGAGGGTAAACAGGATCTTGGAGGATATGTTAAGGATGTGCGTGATGCACCAACAGAGGAAATGGGAGGAGTATCTTCCATTGGTTGAGTTCGCATACAATAATGGTTATCAGGAGTCATTGAGGATGAGTCCCTTTGAGGCATTGTATGGATGGAGTTGTAACACTCCCATCAACTGGAGTGATCCAGTGAACATGGTACTTATTGGACTGGATATGTTGAAAGACATGGAGTAGGAAATATAGGTTTTAAAGAAGATTCTAAAGGCAACACAAGATGGACAAAAGAGTTATGCAGATCAACACAAGTTGTTCAAGGAGTTTTAGGTTGGGAGCATGTGTATTTTTGCATCAAGCCCAAGAAAATATCTTTGAGTATTAGTTCATGTGCCAAGTTGGCACCATGGTTTTGCAGACCTTTTGATATCGTTGAGAGGATTGGACTAGTGTCCTATCGACTTGCACTAACTCCAACAGTGAAAGTCCATGATGTTTTCCATATTCATTACTTAAGAGGTATATAAAGGATGTTGATAATGTTATTGATTGGTTTGTATTGCAGGTGGAGCAAGAAGGAGAGTTTCAACCGGAGCCTTAGTGTATATTGCGGCAGAAGCAGCTCATGCTTAGGAACAGAGCCATAGAGAAAGTTAAAGTGCAGTGGAAGCACTTTGTCCCTGAAGAAGCTACATGGGAGATGGTAGATCAGATGCATGCCCAATATCCTTCACTATTTGTTGGTTGAGGCAAAGCAATTTTGGTTTGACGTTGGTATATGTTTTCCATATGTTTTGCTGATGTTTTGGTGTATGTATATATGTCTATTGATGTAAATACTTCCATGAGCTAAGCTATAAAGCTCCAATAAGCGGTATGGTTGTTATCTTGTCATGTTGTCATGATGTTTTGCTTTTGAGAAGGTATTTCATTGTAAGTCTCACAGGATTTTAGGGCCTAGCGATCTGGGTTTGGATTCTGGTAATGCCTGAGAGACAAGGAGACAGAAAAATCCCTCGAGGATAATGATGGATTCTAAATGGCATTCGAATTTCAGTTCGCTTGTGATTTGTCCCCAAAGAGAGATGAATGTTTCAAAGGACATGCAAAGTCTAGTCCTCATCATCAAAGTTACAACCCAAAGGATAGATATAACTGTCATGGGGAATTTACAAATATTGGTGATTTTGATTACTTATGGGACATGTTTCCTTGCACATTTTGTGATGCAACTGACCATTATGTTGCTAATTGTGAGCAACGCAAAGTGATGGTCAAAAGAATGGACAAAATCCTTGGAATAAAGCATGAGGAACCTCTCTCAAGTTTGAAGACTTCCTTATCGATGGGCAAGCGAAAGTATTTTTGTACCCATTATAACATGAATGGTCATCGGATTGAAAGGCATTGGAAACTTCATTCGGAATTTTGTCCAAAGAAGGACAACGAGGTCATGCGACCCATTGCAAAGAAAGTGATAGGTGGCAAAGAGGAAACTGGTATAGTTCCTGAAGCAACCTTCAAAGTAGAGTGGATGCAAAAAGAGAACCCATAAGCTTGGGATACACAAAGAATGGGTAGAATATTTTGTATAGTTTACTTGCTTTGTAAAATTGTAAATACTTGTTGTATATCCCCGTTTAGGTATCTTGTAAAGCGAAGTCATGTACAGACACTTATTTGCAACAATGTGTTTTCTTTGGCATGTCATGTTGTTTGGATTAATGATGAGTCCAATTGTTTGAGCACTTTTTTGGATGAGAATTTGTATGTCGTCCAATATGTCTTCAGTTGTGTCATGCACTCATTGATACAAGTGTTTTGATGTGAAGCTTGTTTATGAATGTAATCTTTGATAAAGATTGTGTAGAATATGATTGTTTTTATGTGAATAAAGCCAAGTATGTCATTGAATAAATGCAACCAGTGTACCTAAGAGTACAAGTGCAGTTTGAGGATGGTAAAGCAAAATATGAATCAGTGCATGACAAGCATTGAGTTGCTTATGATTTCCAAGATGGAATATCAAGTTTGTCTTCAACAAAGAGGGACTTCAAGATGATGTTTGTTTGAGCCAATAAATATGGTTTTGAAGAGAATGTTTAGATTCCAGCCATCGAAGTTTTTTTCTTGCATGTTTAGAAGAATCGTGACTTGGTTCTTGATATGAAGATAAGGACTTCACACAAAGGCAAGGTGGAGAACCTTGATTGGAGCATGGAGGCACCAATTGAAACAAAACAGGAAGGATTGATATCGAGAAAATTTATGATCTTTTTCCTCATTTATTTGTTAGGAGAAAAATTTTGCTCAAGTGAAAGCTTTCACCTATTTCCATCTTAGCAGATGTTGTCCCAATTCCTTTGACTGCATAGGTGTTGTTGTCTCCAATGTCTGCCTTTTGAGTCAATATTCTTTCCATCAAACTTGTAAGATGATCATGCTCCCCTATCATATATCTCAAAGTTCCACTATTGATCAACCATATTTTTTTCTCATCTATGAGAGAAGTTCAAGACTCGAAAAACTACTAAAAATAGTAAATTGTGCTATAATCAAGGAAACTGATGAAACCAATTGGAAGTCTACGTGGAATAGGCGGGTGGCCACCAATATCCACCTGGGTGATCTTTGGACTTCATAAGATAGATCCACATCTTACAAGGGAAGTCATTGATAAAGGATACATAGTATAGAGTGCCTTCGAGAGATTTCATCAACATAGGACCACACACATTAGAGTGGACTAGATCCAAAATATATTTGGACCTATGTTCACTACTTGGAAAGGGTTCCTTAACATTGTTTCCAAGAGTACATCCCTTATACACACCTTTGTGATCCATCTGTAAATTTGGTACACTTGAAACAATCTACTTCAAAGATCACAAAGCTCTATAATGAAGGTGTGCATATATTCTATGCCACAAGTCACAAGGGTTAATATCATTATGTACTAAGGCTTGGGAATATTTCTCTAGGAGTTTATACAACCTTCCTTCATCAACTCAATAACCCTAATAGAGCTTATAGTAGAGCCTTTGTCCCACACAAGGACTTTCGCATGAGTGAAGGCTACTCTATCTCCTTTATCTTCTAAACATGAAATTTAAACCAAATTCTTTTTCAAACCTGGAACATAAAGTATGTTGCTCAAGTGAAAGCTTTCACCTATTTCCATCTTAGCAGACGTTGTCCCAATTCCTTTGACTCCATAGGTGTTGTTGTCTCCAATGTCCGCCTTTTGAGTCAATCTTCTTTCCATCAAACTTGTAAGATGATCATGCTCCCCTATCATATATCTCAAAGTTCCACTATTGATCAACCATATTTTTTTCTCATCTACAAGAGATCCTGTAAGTGTGGAATAGTAGAAGTGGTTTATATCTCCTTCAACTTTGGGTCTCTTGGAATGTTCTTCAAATTCTACCATGGTAGCATGTTTATTTTGTCTTTTCTTCCCATTATTGAATCTTTAAGGACATTGGGCTTTGAAGTTCCCAAATTTGCTGCAATGGAAACATTGAATTTGTGACATGTCTTTCTTTATTTGAGGATTAGGTTTTCTATCAAAATCCTTCTTTTTTCTAGACACCAAATTTCTTTCTTCCTCCAACTTTCTTGGAACGAGTTGTATAGGCTTGAGAATCTTCTTCTTCCTTTGTTTTCCTTCCTCTAAACAAAAGTATTGATTCTTCTTGCGAAGAACCTTACCATAATTATTTGAAACTTGGAGCTTCCTTTCAGTTACTTAGACCTGTTGCAAACACATCCCATGATAATGGTAGTCCATTGAGTGTTGAAGTCACATGTTCTTTGTTAGAGACAATTTCATCAATAGCTTGAAGTTGATCTCTTAGTTGAGAGATCCTTGCAAAATATGAAGCCACTATATCGTTATTTGTCATTCTAACATCACAAAGCACATTTCTAAAATTCATGACTTGGCCAACATTATTGATGGTATAAAAATCATTTAGGACATCATACATCTTCTTTGAAATATCAACCTTTTTCCCTCAAAATGTTGAAGTTTTTTTCTTGCATGTTTAGAAGAATCGTGACTTGATTCTTGATAGGAAGATAAGGAATTCACACAAAGGCAAGGTGGAGAACCTTGATTGGAGCATGGAGGCACCAATTGAAACAAAACAGAAAGGATTTATATCAAGAATTTTTATGATCTTTTTCCTCATTTATTTGCTAGGAGAACAAATTTTGGGGTCCAAAAGTTCCTAGTGGGGAGGTATGTTCCAGATATCAAAATTAGGCTAAAATATGAAAGTGATAGGAATCTCTCGAAACCGGCGCCAAGTCGTAGTGTTCTATCTATTGATTCCAATCATGCTTGAATCGCCTCAATCTGACGTTGTATGACAAAGTTATGATGTTCTGAAGTTTTTTACCAGCATAAAATAGATTGCAGGTGGGTTGATTGAGCTGCTGACTAGATAGTTCATACCGCTGACATCATGTTGATGTCAACATGCCAACTGGGCATACAGAAGGAAATTCATAGTTCTCCAAATGTCGATTTCATACAAGATGTGGTGGCACTGTTTGATTGGTTTGTGGTGTTTTGGGTGTTCCAATAGATGATCACCACATGACACCTCATTATTGGTCAAAATTTTGTTTGAAGGCCCAAAGGCCTTGGCGGGGGTCAAACCCCAAATCTTCAACATCTCAACTCTGCCCTCCACCATCGCACCACAGTTGGTTCTTAACATACCATGTGGGCACATTGTATTTAAACTTTATGCACTAGGCTTTTGGGAAGAGGGGTCCGGCACTAGCCCTGGCCCCTGGTCATCACACATAGTGCAGGACCCTAATAAAGGAGCAAGGGAGTGGCGCGGGGACCAACCCCAGTCCCTGGTCACGACCCTTGCCATGTGACCGCGCACGTAACTGAAGGGTGCTATTAAAGTGAGGTGGGGATTCAACCCCAACACCTGGTGCTATGGGGCACCATGTGACTTGGTGTGGAGTCGAGTCTAACGGGGGTGAAAGTTAAAGCCAACCCCCAGTTATATGGTTTGACACATAACCAAATGCAGAAGGGAAGGAGCTATCCTGGAGGGCACGGGAAGTTGTCCCCGACCCTCGAACACATCGCTTCCATGCGACCGCAGATGAACGAAAAAGGAGCCATCATAGACAGGGGCAGACTGTTGGCCCCAACCCCCAACCATATACGCCCCTTGTGGGCATATTTTAGTGCATAGGGGTTATTGGGAAATTTAATGAGGCGACAAATTTCACCTTTTGTGGGTGAAATTATCGCTTCTCGAAATGTGAAAAGGGAGGAAAATGTCGCACAATTAGCAAGTATTGGCCAAAATGTCGGATAGATAACAAAGGTTGGCTTGGAGAAGCATAACTTGCTCAATTTTGAACCTTTATGAGCTCAAGAAGATCTTAGATGGGGGTTTTTGAATGTTCTGAACTCATTGATAGCGCCATTTTTCTGATTTGAGCACTTTGTGATAAAAAATTTGCAAGAATGAGCCTTTTAGTGCCATATACAATCAAAGTTTGGGAAGCAGTTTGAAGGCATTTTGAGCATGGAGAGAACCACTTAGGCGTTTTCCAACCTTCTTATTTCATATGCAGCAACTGATACTTATGTAGTGCAACTCTTTTTAGAATTTTCTCATTATGTGTTCATGAGAGAAGGTCTTTTCAGTACTTCAATGTTGAGTTATTGTACATTTTATGCTGGGTTTTTAGGTGGAGTACAAGGACTTGATGTGTGAATCCTTTTCATGTTGACCCTTTCATGACTTACTGTAGGGAATCATATTTTTGGAGTGATAATTATTTGCAGCAGAATCTTTCCTTGTAGGGGAAACAGGCCACTCAATTGTCAACAATTTGCATGTACTTTTTTACTACTGAAATCAATAGAGTGGTCTAGCTATTGAAGCAGCCCTGAAGATGTAACCCAGGAGGGGTGATCTCCATCATCAAATGTTGGTTTCTACTATTCATGTTTTCCATTTTGAGTTGCATGTAAATGTGTACTTTCTAAAAGTTCACGTGAAAAACTATCTCACCATATTGAAGAGATTAGGAAACTTGTTTACCATTAAGACCCTTTTTGTTTACTTGCAAAGCATTAGAGGACGGTTAGTTATTTAGAGGAGAAGTTCTCCTCCATTTTCTGATCAACATGAATGAAATATAATACAGATATAAACATAAACACAGAGATGCAACATAAATAAATCTTAATTTCATTAATATCAAAGAACTGAAAGATGCTTACATACAGAATGGAAATAAACTAACTTGGGCGATGTTAGCTTATCTCTGAGAAGAGATGTGGCGGCTACATGCCTCTTAACTATGTTACAATGAGGCTCAAGGGTCTTTGTATTATTGAACAACAAAGGGAAACCCTAAACAACCAAAACCCTAACGCTAGGAGATGGAACGACAAGAGTTTGTGCGGCCTATTGGGGTTAGTTGGGCAGCCAACTTTGCAGGGTGGTGACTTGGTCATATGATCTCCATTTGTCACGTACATTAAAGGTCTCCCTGAGCACTACAAGATTTGTGATAAGCCCTTGCTTATGACTTTGGGCCTACTGTGGACCTTAAAAAACGTCGTTTAGGGGGTCAAAACAACTCTAGAAGTTCAAGACTTGAAAAACTACTAAAAATAATAAATTGTGCTATAATCAAGGAAACTGATGAAACCAATTGGAGGTCTACGTGGAATAGGCGGGTGGCCACCAATATCCACTTGGGTGATCTTTGGACTTCATAAGATAGATCCACGTCTTACAAGGGAAGTCATTGATAAAGGATACATAGTATAGAGTGCCTTCGAGAGATTTCATCGACATAGGACCACACACATCAGAGTGGACTAGATCCAAAATATCTTTGGACCTATGTTCACTACTTGGAAAGGGTTCCTTAACATTGTTTCCAAGAGTACATCCCTTATACACACCTTTGTGATCCATCTGTAAATTTGGTACACTTGAAACAATCTACTTCAAAGATCACAAAGCTCTATAATGAAGGTGTGCATATATTCTATGCCACAAGTCACAAGGGTTAATATCATTATGTACTAAGGCTTGGGAATATTTCTCTAGGAGTTTATACAACCTTCCTTCATGAACCCAATAACCCTAATAGAGCTTATAGTAGAGCCCTTGTCCCACACAAGGACTTTCGCATAAGTGAAGGCTACTCTATCTCCTTTATCTTCTAAACATGAAATTTCAACCAATTTCTTTTTCAAACCTGAAACATAGAGTATGTTGCTCAAGTGAAAGCTTTCACATGTTTCCATCTCAACAGACGTTGTCCCAATTCCTTTGACTGCATAGGTGTTGTTGTCTCCAATGTCCGCCTTTTGAGTCAACCTTCTTTCCATCAAACTTGTAAGATGATCATGCTCCCCTATCATATATCTCAAAGTTCCACTATTGATCAACCATATTTTTTTGTCATCTACAAGAGATCCTATAAGTGTGGAATAGTAGAAGTGGTCTATATCTCCTTCAACTTTGGGTCTCTTGGAATGTTCTTCAAATTCTACCATGGTAGCATGTTTATTTTGTCTTTTCTTCCCATCATTGAATCTTTAAGGACATTGGGCTTTGAAGTTCCCAAATTTGTTGCAATGGAAACATTGAATTTGTGACATGTCTTTCTTTCTTTGAGGATTAGGTTTTCTATCAAAATCCTTCTTTTTTCTGGACACCAAATTTCTTTCTTCCTCCAACTTTCTTGGAACCAGTTGTATAGGCTTGAGAATCTTCTTCTTCCTTTGTTTTTCTTCCTCTAAAGAAAAGTATTGATTCTTCTTGCGAAGAACCCGACCATAATTATTTGAAACTTGGAGCTTCCTTTCAGTTACTTAGACCTGTTGCAAACACATCCCATGATAGTGGTAGTCCATTGAGTGTTGAAGTCACATGTTCTTTGTTAGAGACGATTTCATCAATAGCTTGAAGTTGATCTCTCAGTTGAGAGATCCTTGCAAAATATGAAGCCAATGTATCGTTATTTGTCATTCTAACATCACAAAGCACATTTCTCAAATTCATGACTTGGCCAACATCATTGATGGTATAAAAATCATTTAGGGCATTATACATCTTCTTTGAAATATCAACCTTTGGAATTTATGGAATTAAATGATCCTTGATGGAGTCTAGAATGATGCTAATGGTAGTGGTGTCATCTTTCTTATACTTCTTCTTTCTTGCTTCATCTGTAGGTTCAATCAACTTGCATTGAATAATTTCCAAAAGATCTTCCCTTGCAAGAATTAGTTCAATTCTTATCTTCCAAACCCTAAAGTTAGTAGCCCCCTCTAACTTGTTCTCCGATTTCATAGTAGACGCCATGTATGTAACTTGATTATAGATCTAGGATTTCTTCAAAGTGATCTCAATATGGGTCTCTTGAAGAGTGATCTTTGTGCTTTTTCCTTCACCAACCCTCTCATATCATGTTGGTTTTTCTAGTACAATAGATGTAAGTACTTTGTTTCTGAACTATGATAATTACTTCTAATGATATAGATGTGTTTAGTGCAACAATGTGATCATCAAGTAATTATACTTCATAAATTCAACACCTTAGACAATAGAACAATAGAGATCACAAATGTGCAAAGAGACAAAAAGATTTTACCCTCGGAAAACCCATAAAGGGGGGAAAACACAAGCAACCTTTTCCTTAGAGAATCAATGCAACAAGAGATACATCAAAGTAAACTAACCAATAAGATGACCATCCACTAGGAACCAAGTTAACCCTCCGAGATCTAAGGTAAGGTACCCTTCAATTTTGTCCACAAAAAAGTATACAATAAGATTTTTCACAGGCCTTCAAGAGGTCCAAAATTCATCCTTATCTCAACCTTAGAAAATTAGACGATACCACAAAATTAGTGCCTCAAAACTCCACACTATGCCATAAAAAAAATTGTCCATAAATCAACCTCCTTTGATTGTTAGAGTGAGGGTAGATAGAGCGAATATCTTCCTTCTGATTTCAACCTTATACTCCTTGTATTCTTTGCATAGAACAAAAGTATGTATGACAATCTGAAGTGCTTATAGGGGCGAATGGGTGTCTGCTTGGGGTGGAGAACATGATGATTTCGAGGGCCAACTTGGTCTCTTGTGGAGGAAAAAATACAAATTCAAAAATTCAATTTTTCTTTTGCAAAGGTCATGTAGAACATGCCTTTCATTATTTTTCTTTTGAATTATATATATACCTTTTCTTCTAAGCATGAAGAACATGCTTCATATATATATTTTTTTACAAATATAATTTATATTTCATCATTACAAGTACAATTGAATATTATGAAGATCGACCATAGCTACAAAATTCAACACCATCATATGCTCAAATAGATGTTCTAGAGGGAAATGATTAAAAATGAAATGTTGTCAAAGCCTAAGCTCCCTAACAATGGACATGGCCCTCACAACCATGCTTTTAAATCATCCACAACACTCTACACCCATGCACAAACCTTGATTACATGACACATTAAAGGGCTGACCATCGAGGGTGGTGTAGAGATGCATACTGGGTATGAGAATATGTTAGCTCAATGAAATGTACTAGGAGAATTGCATCATTCAAAAGGTATAACCCTTTAGGAAAATGTGCTCTAAGGGCATATGAAGGTAGTTGTTTCTTGGTATTGGGGGTATCTAAATATGGTCATAACCATTGAATCCATCAAGGAAGGAGGCGTAATTCTTTTTTGAAAAAGCATATAAAATTTGGTGAATAAACAATAGAGGAAAATGGTCCTTTTAGGTAGCCTCATTGAATTCTTGGTAGTTCATAGGCACTTTCCATCCCCCCCTCTTTAGGACGATGACCAATGAGGAAACCCATTTACTATTTCATATAAGGTAAATGAAACCAACATTCAATAGATGTAGCTAAGTTTTTACAATGTCTTTAAGATTGTGAAGCAGGGGTATGCAAACCCAGGGGTGGGGTTCACATACCCGTACTCGATTCGCACACCCAAGAACTAGAAATGGGTTCGAGTTTCCCTCAAATGCACCCTTTTGAACCCGGTTTAGGTATAGAGAACCCGATACTATGAAATTTAAAAATGGGTTCTTTCTTTCTGAGGGGCACTCGATACCCCATAAAAGGCTGCGTGGTTCCTTGAAAGTGGGTACGCAGAGCATATATGCTTTCATCCATTGAGTGAAGAAAAACATGTTGGGATCAAAGAAGGCTGAGAACTTAGTCTACATTAATAGCATACTTTGTCTCTTATCTCAGAAAGACCCAGGGTACAAGGAAGGTCCTTTCAAGAGATGGGACCAATACATAGATGACGTTGCATGCATGGATGAGGAGATACAACTCGTTGGTCTTATTGAGCTACCTCTAGTTGCTATGGATGAGCAGGAGCCTTCAGATGAGAGAGATCCCCTGGTGAGCTTAGTGATATTGATCATGATGACATGGATGCTGATGAGTGATGACAACGCTTGAGGAAGCCAAATTAGTTATCACGACACTTGTTCATTGTTCAATTTCACCTTTTTTTTTTGGAATTTTCATGTGTGGAAATGCCTTAACGAAAATTTTGAATGTAGTATGACAATGGAGTTGTGGACATATAATATATATCTATTATCATGATTCATATCTCTCTACTTGATATTAAATTTGAAATTTCAATGTGAATGTTCAATGTTTTATTTTTCTTGTTATAAATTAGAATACCCTCGACGAACCCACGCACCTTGTTTAAAAAACAGACATACCCGTACCCAAATCCACGTTTCCTGGAAACATAGCTTTAAGAGTAGGGCTCATTTTCGTTGGAGTTGCTAGATTGGTTGTGAGTAATCTCAAATGTAAATATGGCGTTCACAAATACTAGGGTCAATGCCTTTTATGTCTTAACAATCACAAACAAAAGCATAGTTTTGAGTTTCGATTAAGCCATTCAACTCTTACAATTGAATTATATTTAGTTGGATATTAATGTTTAAGGTTTCCCTAGAAGTATCTAAATTGTGGTGGCCAACAAATTTGAGATTTAGAAGTATCTCAATTGTGGTGGCCAACAAATTTGAGATTTTAGCGACAAAGACACCATTTAAGTATCCAAAGTTGGTTAAGTTCCCAGTTATGCTTATTGAGTCATTAAATTTCACTACATTGCACTGGGTCTTTGCCATTAAGTTAATTCTCATCAAATTTCTTGAGGTATTCTCTAATTAACACATTCAAAGGGTAATAATTTTGCGTAAAACTTGAAATAATCATGTCTTGATCAAGGTCTCTCAATGCTAAAGCTTTATCCAAAGTAAGGACACATTTAACAATAATTCCAAAAAATGCATCTTCTTCTTGTTGCCCCACCCAAAGTGGTTCCTTGACAATTAAGAAAGGTTTGGGAGGAAGGCATATAGTCATTTTTTAAGAGATTGTTCATGGCAATAATCATATCTTTTGATTTGTAGCATATATAAGCATAAGCTATTATCAACCAAGGTTTGCGAAGAATTAAGGGATAACCATTGAGTCGAGGCATTATTTGTAGCACTGTCAAGTCTGTAGGTTCTCTTATGAATCTACCAAGGCAACTACTTCCTCATGCATTCCTTTAGCATTGACAATGGACCTATAACCCAACTAGAGAATAATGAGAATTAGTCTTATCATCCCTTAGAAGTTTAATTTGTCCATAATTTCCTTGATCATTACATTTATGTATTCCCGTAAATTAATTGAGATATTTAGAATTAAATAATTACCTACATAGAAATTTGTATAAACTACCAAACCTAAATATTTAGGAATATCTTTTCAAACATAAAAGAATGTATTAACCTCTCACTTACATGACTTGAAAATCCATTGCTTTTTTCTCTATTATAATCCATTCTTATTCTTTTTCTCCCTAATATCTGATATCTCAAGACATTTCCATAATTACTTTGTTGTAAATAAACACATATTGAATATCTTTAATAAGTGTTAGAGATGGGCACATCCTTAATATCTTTGAGGAGTACAATTTTGATAAATAAATTATACGACTCTCTATAAAATCGAACTCAAATTAGGATAGTGTCTTTATTTATTCAAGATTTTTTCGGAAAAAGTGGAATTCCATTTATGCCTTTTTTGGAAGAGATATCCTCTTCTCGTGCCTCTAGCTTTTATGACATGCTTTTTTCAAAACTACCTGCTTTCCCAAAATTGCCCACGTACAAGCTATTTCGTGTGTGCATCGTATCTTCTTTATTTCCATCTATATGTTCTCCTTTCTTGTCATAAGAACTATCCTTTTTTAGCTGGTGCGGGTTCGAAACCCCTAAGACTTGTCGCTCCAGGCGTTCGAGGGGACGAGTCCCGTTGTCCTTTACCGAGATCGCAACGCAATGCAATCATAACTTTTTGTAACTTGATTACCTCATGATCTAACAATTTTCACTCCGTGTCTTTAACAGAACAATAAATGTGGTCACTAACTGCAATTTACGGCGATAAATAACCTCATCAGTCAATTGACGTGAGGAGCGTATAAAAGAGGAAAAGCGCACACATCAGTGGTTCCATTCCCGCCAACAGGACGTCGAAGGATACGAGTCTCGGAGAGCAACAGAAGCTCTGGAAGAGACGGAGAGGCGGTAGATTTTGCAGGACGCAGAGAGCGAAAAATTCAAGGACGAAAGGTTTGTCATGAAACTGCGCTCGTGCTTTGCAATTTTTGCTCATCATTTCAAAGGCTTTAAAATTTGCTTATTAGCTTTTGGGGTACATACTTGCCTGGGATATCACCATTGAAACCCTGCTGAAGCTTTTCATTAAACCCTTTTCTTCTCGGTTTCAGGTATCTCAACTATGTCATGAACTCCCAAATTTCAGATATTCGACCGTGCGCATTCTTAAATTTTTTTCCGTCTAGTTTTTTTTGTTTTGTTAATCCTGGGTTGCTAGAGTGGCATCAGCTCCGCGAGTAAAAAAAGATCAATGGAGGATATGACTGATCCTTCCGAAGAATTTCGGGTAAGCAGTCAAAGAGGCGGCGCTGGTACGATTTTGAAAATTTCCGTGGAGAATTTCATGTGCCACAGCAGTCTAAAGATCGAATTCAGCGAATGGGTTAATTTTATCACCGGCCAGAACGGGAGTATGTGTGAAGAAACTGTTATACTATATTTAGTTCATGTGGATTTATTATTTAATAGTTGTAAAAAGATAATTTTGTTGCTTTTTTTTCTTTGAAAATTTCAATTTATTGAAATGCCGTGGCAGGTGGGAAGAGCGCGATATTAACTGCATTATGCGTTGCATTTGGCATCAAAGCCAAGGGTACACAAAGGGCAACTTCTTTAAAAGATTTTATCAAGAATGGTTGCAGGTAGGTTTTTTCGTCGACTCTTTTCTAAACGTGGTTTCTTTAAACTCCAGAAGCGTTTGAATTGTCAAATGTGCAAGGCACCACAAGCAGCCTGTTTACACAGCTGAGTTCCCGCGACATGCGGGTACTCTTCCGTCAAACAATTTACTTCAATTACTTGAAGCAGAAGAAGCCTCTTAACAGATTATAATACCTAAGATGCAGATGGGGTTTTGGTTGGTGGTCATGACAGAATCAACAACACACTTTGTGCTCATATTCACAATCTTTTTTCATCCGTTATTTGTGCTGGCAATGGCCATGCCGTCAAGAAGTTTCCCAGTAGCATTACCCCTACAGAAGTACCTAATTATGACTAGTCCATTTTGTCTGGGTCTTTGGATTAAGACTAGCTGTTCCAAGCTTTAGGAGACATGACTAAAATGTAAATCATCTTTGCCTAGTTAGGTTTCCTTCCGAGATCTATTTCTTTTTTTGACCCATGAGTGGGGATGATCTTTTTCAAATTTATCACGAGGCTTAGGAATTAGGTTACACAGGGGAGCAAGATAATGCATCCCTTATTAAGTTGATTCCCAAGGGGAGAAAAAAGGATACCCTTACTGGTTGGTGACCTATTACTTCGCTTAATCTGTGAATGTCATATAGTATCAACATTTCGCACCAGAATTTTGGCAGCATCCATTGTGCTAGAGTCTTGTGACTGATGAAGATTCTTTCATCTGGTGCTAGAATCTTGTCACATTTGACCTTTTACAACTATATTAAGCATCTCTAGTTGTGTCTTAACAATTGCACTTGACCCTTTATGACTATGCTAGGCATCTGCTGAGTTAACAGTCAATGTGTGCCACTTAAAGAAGAGGTAGTATGCCCTGTTAAAATCAGCTCATAGCTGAGAGATATAGTACATAAGACAGATTGGGTAATTGAAGTGGACCAGTCAAGAACAGGTTCATGTAAAAAGAATCAACTTTGACCAAATTAACGCATGCCTTGACTGACCTGCTGATTTCCGGAGAGTCGAGACTACCTCAGATGAGGCAACAAGCCTCTCCTTCATGCATTAATATCATATCATAGCTTACTTGCAAATCATCATCTTAGCATCTTAAGACATCTTCTCTCACTTCACTTCTTTCTTATCCATCATGCATTGGAACAACTAGCTCCCACAATCTTTTGTCTCAAAGCCAAGTGCACATGAAGTAACTTCACAACTTCTTAGTCTCAATGCCCAATTTTTTTAGCACACTTTATAATGACAATAGTAAGAATACAGATATGAGCCATATATTTTTTGTTTTGCATGGATTTGTTTTGGGTGTTGTGGATGCTTTCTGGTCCCCTATTTCATAAAAATTGAGATAAGTAACATCTTGCTTTAGTTTTGCACATAACACATGATTATTTAAGTCTATTGTGTTATAACACATCTTTATTGTTATTGTGAGTTTCTCATTTAATTATGAATTGCATATTGTTGTTGTCGCACACATCTTTTTATGTTCTTCCATTTGCTATAGTTTTGAGATTCTATAAGATTTTTTTGATTTTGTTAAATAAAATTTAAAAGAATGATCCTAGACATCATTCTTTATAATCGACTCATACTCTTCGTTTATAGCATCCTTCCAAACTTTGTGCTTCACAGCTTCTTCGAATGTGCAAGGCTCAGATTGAACAATGGTGCCCATGGCAACTAAGTACCCTTGGCACCTATTCAACGTCTTGCTTTCACGAAATGTCCCCCTTGGTGCAACATGTCTCTCAACATCTTCGAGAGTTTCCCTAAGCCATGAGGGTCTCCTTTTTGAGGAGGAGGGCTCATGAGGAGGTGGATCAATGGGATCCATCAGTCCTTCAACATCAGGGATCGGCTCATCTTGCAATTCTCCCTGCTTTCCTTGGAATAGGAAGGTTACTAATCTTCCCAAGGGCAACATCTTCGTCAAAGGTGACATCATGATTATCTCCACTTCTCTTTGACCAGGCACATAAATTTTATATGCCTTAGAAGTTTCACTGTAGCCCACAAATGTTCCTTTCTTCCTAGATGCATCCAATTTGCTTCTCTATATGCCTTAGGAGTTGACTGTAGCCCACAAATGTTCCTTTCTTCCCAGATGCATCCAATTTGCTTCTCTTTTCTTTTGGCACATGAAAATATACGGGGCTACCAAAAATTCTAAAGTGAGAAACATCAGGTTTCTTACCGATGAAAACTTCTTTAAGAGTTTTGGAGTCCAATGCTTGATGAGGGCATCTATTTTGAACGTACACAACAATGTTGGCAGCTTCCGCCCATAAGATTTTTTTAGGCTTTGATCATGAAGCATGGCATGAGTGGCTTCTAAAATAGAATGGTTCTTCCTTTCAGCAACACCATTTTGCTCAGGAGAATATGCGGTAGTAGTCTCCCTCTTAATGCCAGCTTCTATACAATATTCATTGAACTCATTTGATTCATATTCAGTTCCATTATCGGTCCTCAATATTTTGATCTTCTTCCTTGTTTGATATTCGACAAAAGTATTGACAAAACGAAACCATGAGAATACCTCGTCCTTCTTCTTCAAGAAATATATCAAGTTTTGCAACAGAAATCATCCACAAAGATAGCATAATATAAATATCCTCCCAAAGATGTCACGGACATCATACTAGATAGATCAGAATGAACCAATTGCAAAATGTCGGTAGTCTTGCTATCACTTGAGGGGAATGGTCCCCTTGTATGTATTCCTTTGGCACATCCCTGACAAACCTGTCACCATCTTCCTCACATCGGGTAGAGCCTTATAATGTAGATGAGCAAACTTCCGGTGCCATAATTCGAATTGAAGAGATGTGTCGCAAGACATAGCTCCTAATGGGCTTCCTCCAACTTGATATAGGCTATCAACCCTAAATCCAAGAGTAAAAACTTCTTTGAAATTTCTATTCCAAACATGTACTTTTCCATCGATGAATGCCACCTTGAATCCTTTGTCTTCCATCATCGAGATAGATACCAGGTTCTTCTTTAGATCAAGTACATATAGTATTGCTTGTAGATGAATGGTGTTACCTTGATTCAATTGAAGAGTAACGTTCCCAACTCCCTTCACAGGATAGGTGGCATTGTCTCCAAGGATAATTTCCAAATTTGTATCATTTTCTATCAGATTTGAAAGAGTTTCCTTATACCCAGTGAAGTGCCTTGAGGCACCACTATCAATCAACCAATTTCCCAAGGTATCCGGAGGAGAGGCAGTGGAGAGGGCAGATATAAGATAAAATTATTTTTGCTAGTTATCAACAACATTAAATTCATCATACCTGGAGTTTCTTGATCTTTTGGGAGGTCGACCATTTCCATGTTGAGTAGCGAGAGCATTCCTTTTTCCTTTGTTGTTGAATCTGCCATTCATTTGATTGTTGTTTCCCCTGAAATTGTTGTGCTTGTGGTTGTCATCATCATGAGGTGTATCCCTTCTATTAGGACACTCCCTAGCATAGTGGCCAAAATTGTTACAAATGAAGCATCTTCCCTTCCTTCCACTTGTGAATCTCGTTCTTCCTTGAGATTGCTTCTTTGAACCTGCATTGTTCTTCTTTTTAGTATGAGCGGAGAATGCAGTAGGACCATTCCTATTTGAGGGCATGTCCATTTCTATGATCCTTGTCTTTTCTTGAGAACATCTAGTTAGCAATTATTCAAAACTTGGAATCTTGTCGTTGTTGAGGATAGTAGTGTTGAACACATGCCATTCACGAGGGAGTCCTCCAAGGGCAATGAGAGTGAGCTCCCTATCAGCAATAACTTCTCCAATTGAAAGAAGATCATTTTGATCTCGGTAATCCTCATGAAGTAGGATTGGACATCTTCACTTATTCCCTTCTTTACATCCTTCAGCTTGTTCTTGAAGAAGAGAACTTGGTTTGCATTGCTAACCTTGAACATGCCAACCAACTTGTCATACATCTCCTTGGATGTGTTCAAATCAAAGATGTATGCAACCAAATGCTTGTTAATAGAATCCCTGATGATCTTCTTAGCTTTGACTTCACCTTTCTTGTACTTTGTCTTAGCGGCAGTCGATGCATTTGCAGGAGGTTCAGTTTCCCTGCACATAGTCCATGACATCCTACTCTTCCAAAGTCAAACCAAGAGACATCTTCCATGAATGATAAATCAGACTTATCATTGAGCTTGTCATCAAGCTTGAAGTAAGATGCAAAGGCCATTGGCTCTTGTCCTTATCCAACAAATCTCAGTGATTTCTCTCCTCGATGATTGTTGTTTTCACTCTTGCATGGGCTTTGTCTTCACCTCTGCTCTGATACCATGTTAATTTTATATAACAATGGCATGTTCTATGCTTAAGAGCAATTTACTTCAATTTTTCTTATTAGCCCAATATCAATTTCCAGATTAGCAATCACATTAACATGACAGTAAATGTAGATAGAACATAAATGAAAACAGTAGAAGACAAGCCAAGACAAGAGGACACAAGATGTGGCGCATGCCAAGGACAAATCCCAATGTGGGGAAACCCTTTGGATCAATTCTTCTTATTATTCTTCAAAAGTTTAGCAGAGAGAGTACAATATACAAAATTCACTTGCCTAATCAAAGTCAAATCTGTCCAGTCAAACAGCAGTCACAGGTAGCCCTAAGCATAAAGTCAATGCGGGTCAACGTGGCAGAATTTCTCCTCCAAATCAGCTCGGTCAAACTAGGTCAACTTGGCCTCCAACAACAGTCCAAATCAGCCCAAAAAAGTCCCGAAAATATCAGTTAAACTTGGTCAACGCAAAGTCTTCCCTGCAGTCAACAATGATCAAGCAGCTCTAAATGCCTTGATTTTTGTTCCCAGTGTTGGACACCTAATCCTAAAGGGTTAGCGTGGAAGCCGAATGGACAAAACAGTCCAAGGGACCTTGGGATGTGAATCCCAACGGTCACCAAATGTACTATAAATGTATATCTAATTGTTAATAAAAATGTACTGAATGATTTATCTTTCCTATTGTTTTCCTATTTGTTCTCCCTTAACCATGTCTGTTTAACATGGTATCAGAGCGGGCGTATTCCTGCCCTGCACAATTAATTTGAGCCATTTGTTCATGGCCTTTCTATGCAGTTTATTTTTGCCATAAATTTCATGAATATTTATTCAGCGAAATTTTTGCTGCAACCTGTTAAAACTGCTACCTGCGCTGCTGCTCCTCCATATAATTACCTGACTTCATTACTGCGCTCAGTCTCTGACATCTCTGACCTTGAAATCGCTGAAGACTGCCGCCGCCTGAAGACTACCGCTGCCTGCAATTGAAACACCTGGAATTGGTAAACGTTTCATCCATTGTAGCGTTTCATCCATTGCCTTCGCTACTGACACATTTTACGATAACGTTATGGCATTGATGTTATTTCGGATTACATTATTGGGTCCGTCAGGTTAGTTTGCCGCTGGTTCTCCCAATCGTGCCGCCAGTTTCACTATCCTCCGGCTCCCACTACCGCCTACTGGTTCATGCAACGGAAGTAATTCGCTCTGCAGCGGTTGGAAATCCCCGGAAGTTTCCTCGGCAAGTGAAGGAAAACCACAGTTGCGCCCTTGCTTGTGTCAGTCATTTAATAAATGGGCGTCCTCTACCTACAGATTCCACTCCGTGATTCCTTTGTATTATTAGATGTTTCAATTTCGGTTTCATATTCAAATGAATAGTATCAGGTTCAATTGATTTTCACTGCATGCTAAGAGTGAAAAGAAGGGAACGCCTACACAGAGAGTAACAAAATGGAAATGCAGTTAAAAATTCAAGCTCGGCTTGGGGAGAGAATGGGATAATATCCTGAGCCGGCCCTCATTCATCAGAAATACTCTCGTCAAACAATTACTGGGCTTGCCTCTGAAAATAGAGTGTTTACCTGTGTTCTAGGACGCTCAGGACCAGGCCTAGAGCTGAAAGCTACATATTCGAGCCAATCTCCAAGATCTTGCTAGAGATTGTAGGCACCCGCCATTGCTCTCGCTCGCCAACACCGCCAAGACCAAAAGCCGTGGGCCAATGGTAAAGCGCTGCACTTGCCTTCGTGAGGTCTTACGTTTGACTTCGATGGTTTTACCTGATCAACGGTTTCATACTGATCTGGAATGAATGCATATTTCTCTTTGAGTGACACCGGTTGCGTGGGTGCCATCTGTTGTTGAGGCTGGCGTAAACTTTCAGGAACCAGATGCCTGTTAGATCGAGATGAGGGTGCACGTTGCTGAGAACGCCTCCTTGACAGCTTGTTACCCATCACCTTGAAGAAATTTGGTATGCACGGACTTAATTCCATGAGTCGAGTCCTGTGGATCACGAACTTGAACCCCGTCAGCGGTTTTTGACCAAGAACACATCAGGTTGTGTGACTTTTATATGTGTAGCCGTTTCATCAGGTTATAAACGCTGTCTGACATTTGTATAAACCTTGAAAACAGTAGAGAGAAATATTTAAATATTTAAATGGTATTTAGAGGAACGGGTTGGGGAGGTTTAGGAAGCATACAGTTACAGCTCGTTTTGTTTCCAATTTGAGGTTTCCGATTGGTTACAATATTTCTAACCAGACTCGAATTGATGAAATACGATCGGCTAGCTGAGCTGAAATATACAGGCAAATAATTCGATTTACAGGTTTTGATGGTTTGGATTGAATACTGAAGAGTGCAGTTGTGAATCAACCTATGCGGTTATGTATTTTTTGTTGAGGTTTTAATATTTCTGATTAAACAGTGAAAATTGCAGAGGTTCTATTGTACTAATGTTGAATTGGGGTTTTTAGGATTGTGTTTTAATTCTTTTTCTCCCTCGATTCGTTTAGAAGATAGAGCACATACAAGCAAACAATTTTGTTTAGTGTGAAATGGGTTGCACAACAAGAGATAAATCTATAAGAAATAGGAGGCGGCTCCGCTCATTTCCTTCTGCTATGCTTGTTAAAATTGAAGAGAAGCTATTCGATGATAGAAGAAATGGTGTTTGAAAAGCCGGGTTAGAGAAACGAGACAGCAGTGATTTTTGTTGAGCAGCATATATTTAGATTGATCACGATATTTGGAGAGAGATCTTGGGCAAAATGGCGCATACAACAGCAGCTTGGAGAAGTCTCTGCTCCTTTGTCGTTGTCCATGTCTGTCTGTTTAACAAGCACAGTAACAAATTGACCCAACCAAAAGTTGCCGTCAGATAATATTTCCTCACTTCTTTGAACGATTTTGTGAAGAAGGCAGCAGACGAATAAGATCAAGAAACGGAAAAGGAACACAATAGTTTCCTTCACAGAGAACAGAATCAGCAAAAGAATGACATATAGGTTGGAGATATATAGTAATTTCTTCAAAATACAGTTAAACTAGGAAAGTGGTTTTCAGGATTTCACAGAACAGAGAGTGCATTTTTGGTCATTTGATTGTTTTTACAAATACATTGTTGATTTAATTGTCTGAATAATGGAGAAAAATCATGGATTATTAGAGTTATTAAGCACTCTAATCTTATCTACTGATGGAAGTACAGTTAAAGTCAACAAAAACACTCTCAGAGATATTCAAAAATCTTTACAATATGCACAGGAAAAGATTGATTTTTTGCAGCTTGAGACAAAGCTGCAGCATGAAGAACTACAGCAATGGAGTCATCTTTCTGAACCTGTTTCTGTTCAGAAGATTGAAACAGACTCCCATAAACAGCAAGTTAATAATGCAGCAGTTGTACATGCAGATGCAGAAACTCAGTCTGCACTTCCCAAGCCCATCATCAGACCTTGGGAACAACTTGTCCACAACAAGCACAGAACCGGTCTTGGATATGACAAGGACTTGTCCTTTCATATTCCAGACTACACTAAGCCCATTCAGTTTCAGAGTGCTGGTTTCATTTATGACAGTTCACCTACTCCTCATGACAGTTCAGCTACAGTTGTTCGAGACTCTGCTCCTCTTCCACAAAAGCAACAACAACAACAGATCGTGAAATGCCAACACTGTGATCGAGTTGGCCATCTGAAAGATCACTGTTTTGATCTTCATCCATGTAAGCACTGCCATAAAACCAGCCATTCTTCACACAGATGCTTCAGCAACAAACGTCCTGCAAGAACAAAGATTCATCTAGGATGGATCGCTTCTTGGCAATGGGCATCAACAGCCAAGAAGATATTTCAAACACATGTCAGAACTTGTTCCAGAATATTGAACAGTCTTGCAGTTGAGTTTTCTCCATCTTCTCACCTTGTATCTGACAGGGGGGGAAATGATGGTCATCTACAAGCTTCAAAAGCCACATCAAGCGAGCCTGAGCCACAACCTGCCACACCAGTTTCAGATTTGTAGCCAAAGACAAAGATGCCCGTGACCATGCCTTCAGTTGGCAATCTGGGACACTTCCTCTAGCAGAAGACTTCAGCTTCTTGCCAGTTTTGGAAGAGTTCCGGAACAAAATTGAGAACACTTCCTCTAGCAGAAGACTCCAGCTTCTTGCCAGTTTTGGAAGAGTTCCAGGAATTGCATAAGCATTCCAGAGTTGTTGGTCATCCTTAAACCATCACAGGTTGAGACTTCCCTTTTCAGGTTGAAGTTTTACCTTTTATGCGGGGTGAGACCTCCCTTTTATGGTTGAAGTTTTCCCTCTTTAAAACAATAGGATCGCTTCCTCTAGCAGAAGACTTCAGCTTCTTGCCAGTTTTGGAAGAGTTCCGGGAACTGCACTAAG